>CAXITT010000058.1:572755-591682 GCA_964033795.1 Lymnaea stagnalis
TGATCACGTTTGAGCGGGGCTCCCACTGGATGATTTGATCACGTTTGAGCGGGGCTCCCACTGGATATGATCACGTTTGAGCGGGGCTCCCACTGCCCACTGGATGATATGATCACGTTTGAGCGGGGCTCCCACTGGATGATTTGATCACGTTTGAGCCGGGCTCCCACTGGATGATATGATCACGTTTGAGCGGGGCTCCCCCCGGATGATATGAATTCAGACGACCCCCCCCCCCCAACTGACCGCACCGACCGACTTGACCGGGAGATCAGCAAGGTACCTACCAATCTCTTGTCAATCATTCCTTGCATCAGGTGGATTTGTGCCGTGATTTGCTGGTAGGACAGGTCAGAGGCGGGGCTTTGGATGATTGACATGGCGTGTGAGCGTCCGGCTCCACTCCCTTGGCGCTCAAAACTTTTCCCGCTCTTCTGATTGAGCCTGCGGAAATACCATTTAACATCCAATGATTGATTCTGTGGAAATATCGTTCAATAGCTTATGGTTGAGTCTGTGGAAATATTCAATAGCTTATGGTTGAATCTGTGGAAATATAATTCAATAGCTTATGGTTAAGTCTGTGGAAATATTCAATAGCTTATTTTTGAGCCTGTGGAAATAACATTCAATAGCTTATGGTTGAGTCTGTGGAAATATCATTCAATAGCTTATGGTTGAGTCTGTGGAAATATCATTCAATAGCTTATGGTTGAGTCTGTGGAAATATCATTCAATAGCTTATGGTTGAGTCTGTGGAAATATCATTCAATAGCTTATGGTTAAGTCTGTGGAAATATTCAATTGCTTATGGTTGAGTCTGTGGAAATAACATTCAATAGCTTATGGTTGAGTCTGTGGAAATATCATTCAATAGCTTATGGTTGAGTCTGTGGAAATATCATTCAATAGCTAATGGTTGAGTTTGTAGAAATATCATTCAATAGCTTATGGTTGAGTCTGTAGAAATATCATTCAATAGCTAATGGTTGAGTCTGTGAAAATATCATTCAATAGCTTATGGTTGAGCCTTTGGAAATATCATTCAATAGCTTATGGTTGAGTCTGTGGAAATATCATTCAATAGCTTATGGTGGAGTCTGTGGAAATATCATTCAATAGCTTATGCTTGAGTTTGTGGAAATATCATTCAATAGCTTATGGTTAAGTCTGTGGAAATATCATTCAATAGCTAATGGTTGAGTCTGTGGAAATATCATTCAATAGCTTATGGTTGAGTCTGTGGAAATATCATTCAATAGCTAATGGTTGAGTCTGTGGAAATATCATTCAATAGCTTATGGTTGAGTCTGTGGAAATATCATTCAATAGTTTATGGTTGAGTCTGTGGTAATATCATTCAATAGCTAATGGTTGAGTCTGTGGAAATATCATTCAATAGCTTATGTTTGAGTCTGTGGAAATATCATTCAATAGCTTATGGTTAAGTCTGTGGAAATATCATTCAATAGCTTATGTTTGAGTCTGTGGAAATATCATTCTATAGCTTATAGTTGAGTCTGTGGAAATATCATTCAATAGCTTATGGTTGAGTCTGTGGAAATATCATTCAATAACTTATGGTTGAGTCTGTGGAAATATCATTCAATAGCTAATGTTTAAGTCTGTGGAAATATCATTCAATAGCTAATGGTTGAGTCTGTGGAAATATCATTCAATAGCTAATGGTCGAATTTGTAGAAATACCATTTCATTTCTAATGGTTAAGTCTGTAGAAATATCATTCAATAGCTAATTGTTGAGTTTGTAGAAATATCATTTAATATCTTATGGTTAAGTCTGTAGAAATATCATTCAATAGCTAATGATTGAGTTTGTAGAAATACCATTTCATTTCTAATGGTTAAGTCTGTGGAAATACCATTCAATATATAATGATTGAGTTTGTGAAAGTATCATTCAATATCTGATTGAATCTATGGACATATCCTTCATTATCCGATTGAATCCTTGGAAGTATCATTCAATATTTGATTGAGCCTATGGAAATATCATTTAGTATCTGATTGAGCCTATGGAAATATCATTTAGTATTTGATTGAGCCTATGGCAATATCATTCAATATCTAATATGTACTTTAGCGGGCCACCGAGCACGCCCCATAGCACCTCCTTCCAGCCCTGATCGGGCCCCACTATCGGGCCGCGAAGCGACACGTTGAGGTTCGCTTCTGTTGGGATAGACCCTGCCAGCATAGTCACTCGATGCACCAGGCGGACGGGGGCATCAACCAATGTGCACCTTGTCGGTTGGCAGTGCAGCCCCCTTTTGTTTTACAACACCAGTAATGGGACTTCCGGGGTCAGATTGATAAATTAACTTCAACTTTTTTGTTGTTGTTGTTGTCTTTCCCGTCGGGGAGGAGGGGGGGGGCGGAAGTCGGTTTTCTAGATTTGGTTTGTCCGGTGCAAATAGTTTGCGAAATAGCTTTCTGCGTAATGCTCGCTGTTATTTTCAAGTTTCTGCTCCATATAGTAGAACTGTTTTGACATTAGTGTTAAAGATTCTGGCTTTTGTTTGCAGCTTTAGCTCTTTCGAATCCCATATGTTTGTCAATAGCACAAATGCTGATCTAAGTTTTTCCAATTCTGACGCTTACATCCGACTCGGATCCACCATTTGTGTCGACGGTGCTGCCTACGTATCTGACATTGTACTCACCGTTGAATATAACTTTGTTTACCTTGGAATACAAAGAATGTCATTATGGTCCCTAACCCGTTGCACGCATTTTTTTCAACAGTAGATAAAACTGCAGCTGGCGAAGGCTACGGTTGGCACTGGATTAGCCACACGTTTTGGCAGACTCCATGCATGACATGTGTCTGTTGGCGCACGTTTACTGCACTGAGGTGATGCACCCCGGGTAGCGCTAGGGGGTCGGTGGCTGGGCCTCTAATAGCACTTGCCATTAAAGACATTTTGTCCCGTCCAATCACCACTCAACACAGACATTTTGTCCCGTCCAATCACCCCTCATCACAGACTAATGTCTTGACCAATCACCACTAATCACAGAAATTTTGTCCCGTCCATTCACCACTCCACAGACTAATTCCCAACCAATCATCATGCCAGACAGACTAATGTCCCGTCCAATCACCACTCCACACAGACTAATGCCCCGTCCAATCACCACCCCACATAGACAAATGTCCCATCCAATCACCTCTCCACACAGAATAAAAGTGACAGGTGAATGTGGCATTAATAGAAACTTTTGACAGGTGAATGTGGCATTCAAAAAAGTGTGACTGGTGAATTTGGCATTGAAAAAAAGTGTGACAGGTGAATGTGGCATTCAAAGAATGTGTGACAGGTGAATGTAGCATTAGAAGAAAGTGTGACAGGTGAATGAAGCATTAGAAAAAAGTGTGACAGGTGAATGTTGCATTAGAAGAAAGTGTGACAGGTGAATGTTGCATTAGAAGAAAGTGTGACAGGTGAATGTGGCATTAGAAGAAAGTGTGACAGGTGAATGTCTCACTAACACGTTCTAAAAACTGGATCACCTCTCCACAGATAAATATAACGGCGATTCTTGTAGCTTCAACTGTTCTTAAAAATGTAACATATCAGGAGACGGAGTATACTCCTAATATTTGAACTTCACTTGTGGAAAGTGTATATAGTTTTCATTCAATGTAGGAATTTTGTGTAGGAATTTTGTATAAATGTATGTATTTTATTTTATTAAACGTATTTTGTTTTTATCAAATGTATGTAACTTAAAAAAAAATAATTAAAATTGTCAGAACACATCACTATAAAAGAACCAACCTTGTCAGTTTGGGCGATTTCTCGGTTTCCTGGTTCTCAAATGTGAACTGATCTTGACCCTCAGCCTGGCACGTTGAACCCCTGGTTGATATACCGAAGGATGAATCAATACAAGAAGTGTAATAAAACATGCGACTTCTTCTTACAGTGATCCTCCTTAGAGAAACTCAACACCCTCATGCACTTTGTTTTCCAGATGAGATCCAATTTTTTGGGTTATCGCTATTGAGCTCAAGAATGAAAGTGCAATACGACTTCTTCACATTATGACTTACGTGATTTACTTTACAAGAGCAGAAGTCATAAATCTTAGTGTAAAATAGTAAATCTATAAAAGATACCAAAAGTTGTATCAGTTAAATTATCTTAACTAAAATTCACGTTAAAAAATATATATATAAATGAATTGTATAAATTAAAAATTAAGCTTAATAAATATATATTAATAAATTGTACATATTGCCAAAAATTTGAATATTTTATCAAAAGAAGTTGATGGTTTGCAAGGAGGTAGAATTTTGGCATTCGGTCCATCAACAACAGAGATGCTGTTAACGAGAAAAAACGCTTTTAAAAGCGCTCGCCTGACTGCTGTTAAGTGGATGGGGTTTAAAGATTCAATGCTTTTAAAACATTTTTTTTATTAACAACCCAAAGAGGAATATGAAAATATGTTCATTACACATATGACTGCATAAAATTATCTCATAGCATAATAGGCGCAGATTTTTAATCAAATGCAAATTACTAATGAAATAATTAAAAATAAAAATACAACTAACACAGAACAAATCCTAAATTGGCGAGGAAAACACCGCTGAAAAGAGAGAAGTCACGTGATGAAATATTTGTCTCTACTTAAATTCACTACGACACTTGACTTCTAGCACACATGCAATATAAATAACCAAGCTTATCATAAGATCTCAATAAAGATATATTCTAGAGCTAATCTATTATTATACACAATCTGAAATAAATAAAACATTTTCTTAGTATTACCAAATTATTGAAATATCATGGACTCATTATTGTCATTTAATATCATGGACTCATTATTGTCATTTAATATCATGGACTCCTTATTGTCATTTAATATCATGGACTCATTATTGTCATTTAATGTCATGGACTCATTATTGTCATTTAATGTCATGGACTCATTATCTTCATTTAATGTCTTTGACTCACTATTTTCATATACTGTTATGGACCCATTATTGTCATTTAATGTCTGGACTAATTATTGTCATTTAATGTCTGGACTAATTATTGTCATTTAATGTCAGGATTAATTATTGTCATTTAATGTCCGGACTAATTATTGTCATTTAATGTCCGGACTAATTATTGTCATTTAATGTCATGGACTCATTATTTTGATTTAATGTCATGGACTCATTGTCATGTAATGTCATGGACTCATTACTGTGATTTAATGTCATGACTCATTATTGTCATTTAATGTCATGGACTCATTATTGTGATTTAATGTCATGGACTCCTTATTGTGATTCAATGTCATGGACTCATTATTGTCATTTGATGTCATGGACTCATTATTGTCATTGAATGTCATTGACTCATTATTGTCATTGAATGTTATAGACTCATTATTGTGATTCAATGTCATGGACTCATTATTGTCATTTGATGTCATGGACTCATTATTGTCATTGAATGTCATTGACTCATTATTGTCATTGAATGTTATAGACTCATTATTGTGATTCAATGTCATGGACTCATTATTGTCATTTGATGTCATGGACTCATTATTGTGATTAATGTCATGTACTCATTACTCATTTAAAGGATCTGGCGTTGATTTTGCAAGCGTCTTTCGGTTGTCTTGGTAACGAGGAAGATTGATGAAGTCTTTTCCTTTTATCGTGAACTTGTCACTAATAAATGATGTAACGAGCAATTTATGAAGTAGGTCAGTGGTTAACCAGGTCTATGTACATTAGAAGGACAAGTTTAAGTCAAGAGTCACTGGTCAGTAGGTTTTCCGCATGCGTTCAGTCTGTGTTCATTCTGTTCAGCCTTTGTTTACTTTGTGCTCATTGTATGTTCAGTCTGTGTTCATTCTGTGTTCAGTCTGTGTTCAGTCTGTGTTCAGTCTGTGTTCAGTCTGTGTTCAGTATGTGTCTAGTGTTTGTTGATTGTATATTCAGCATGTGTTCAGTTTGTGTTCAGAATGTTGTACAGTATGTGTTCATTTTTGTTGTTGAGTATGTGTTCTCTCTGTTTTAAAATACCCCAATACAGCTTCAATTCACCCAAAAAGCAAATCCTACACAAAAAGTAATCCAGTCCATATTTAGGCTAATAAATAACATGTTAAATTCAACACTATGAAGGCTGATCAATAATGATTTCAACAATAGCTTTGCAAGAAACATACTTCATTAAAACATGGAGAAATGAAATACTAAAACACACTCAAGAAATCTACAGCTAGTAATGTTTAACAGAATCAAGTCAACTAGCTTTAAAGCAGCGGTTCTCAACCTGTGGGTCGCGACCCCTTTGTGGGTCGCGGGACCCTTTCCCAGGGGTCGCCTAAGACCACCTGAAAACACATATCCTTACAGCTATGAAGTAGCAACGAAAATAATTGTGTGGCTGGGGGGTCGCCACTACACGAGAAACTGTATTAAAGGGTCGCGGCACTAGAAAGGTTGAGAACCACTGCTTTAAAGTCTAGGAGAAATATTCGAAGAGATCTATGATTTATTTCAAATTCTATGACTTCAGATATAATATACTAATTTAATGCAATAAGAGTTGTGAATTTGGGGAAAAGGTTGGGGGGGGGGGGGGGGTTAAAATGGGTTTAGAAAAGTGAAAGTATTGACTTACCATCAATATCTGAATGAGCTATATATGATGAGTGAGGGGGGTAAAGGAGCTGGCTGGAGTAATAGAAAAGGTGGTTGGGGTAATATCGAAGGTGGTTGGGGTATTACAGAGGTTGTTGTGGTAATACTGAAGGTGGATGGGGTAATGTAGAAGGTGGTTGGGGTAATGGAGAAGGTGGTTGGGGGTAAAATTAGAAGGTGGTTGGGTTATGACAGAGGTGGTTGTGGTAATACTGACGGTGGATGGGGTAATGGAGAAGGTGGTTGGGGGTAAATTAGAAGGTGGTTGGGTTATGACAGAGGTGGTTGGGGTAAAAATAGAAGGTGGTTGGGTTATGACAGAGGTGGTTGGGGTAAAATTAGAAGGTGGTTGGGTTATGACAGAGGTGGTTGGGGTAAAAATAGAAGGTGGTTGGGTTATGACAGAGGTGGTTGGGGTAAAAATACTTCCACCAACCCAATACTGTCTCCACCAACCCCATTTTTAAGAAGGTGGTTGGGTTATGACAGAGGTGGTTGGGGTAAAAATAGAAGGTGGTTGGGTTATGACAGAGGTGGTTGGGGTAAAAATAGGAGGTGGTTGGGTTATGACAGAGGTGGTTGGGGTAAAAATAGGAGGTGGTTGGGTTATGACAGAGGTGGTTGGGGTAAAAATAGGAGGTGGTTGGGGTAAAAATAGGAGGTGGTTGGGGTAAAAATAGGAGGTGGTTGGGTTATGACAGAGGTGGTTGGGGGTAATAAAGAAAGCTGTAGGAGTAAGAAGGGGGAGGTGGTTTTGGGTAAAATAGGAGTAAAACAGAGGTGGCTGGGGTAATATAAAAGGTGGTTGGCGTATTACACTGGTGGTTGGGTGCACTGGCAAATTGTTTTCAAGTCAAACTATAACATTCTAAAAAATACATTAAAGTTAAAAATAAGTGAAAATTGCAGTACATTTTTCAGGGTTAATAAATCATGTATTTCGTGTATTAGGACCAGTTGTAATGCACAGCATGATCTTAGAGTTTGATTACGTTCTGAAATCTATGAACAATGAGTTGTGAAACTTTAAAAGATTTAAAAGTTGCTGTAGAACAAATGACAAACTGTATAAGGAAAAAACAAACAAACACTGACTCGCCATTAAAACTCCGCTCCTATCTAGGGTCATTAACCCCCCTCCCCCCCCCCAAACCGCAATTAAGTGTCATTAAAACACACTTCATATCAATTGTAATTTAAAGACCGTTATCAGATAAGTGTCATTACAACACCGTTATCAGACAAGTGTCTTTAAAACACCGTTATCAGACAAGTGTCATTAAAACACCGTTCATATCAAGTGTCATTAAAACACCGTTATCAGACAAGTGTCATTAAAACACCGTTCATATCAAGTGTCATTAAAACACCGTTATCAGACAAGTGTCATTAAAACACCGTTATCAGACAAGTGTCATTAAAACACCGTTATCAGACAAGTGTCATTAAAACACCGTTATCAGACAAGTGTCATTAAAACACCGTTCATATGAAGTGTCATTAAAACACCGTTCATATCAAGTGTCATTAAAACACCGTTATCAGACAAGTGTCATTAAAACACCGTTCATATCAAGTGTCATTAAAACACCGTTATCAGACAAGTGTCATTAAAACACCGTTATCAGACAAGTGTCATTAAAACACCGTTATCAGACAACACAGTAATTTTGTGGCAATAGTCTGTTCACAGTAATTTTCACCGTTATCAGACAAGTGTCATTAAAACACCGTTATCAGACAAGTGTCATTAAAACACCGTTATCAGACAAGTGTCATTAAAACACACTTCATATCAATTGTAATTTAAAGACCGTTATCAGACAAGTGTCATTAAAACACCGTTATCAGACAAGTGTCATTAAAACACCGTTATCAGACAAGTGTCATTAAAACACCGTTATCAGACAAGTGTCATTAAAACACCGTTATCAGACAAGTGTCATTAAAACACCGTTCATATGAAGTGTCATTAAAACACCGTTCATATCAAGTGTCATTAAAACACCGTTATCAGACAAGTGTCATTAAAACACCGTTCATATCAAGTGTCATTAAAACACCGTTATCAGACAAGTGTCATTAAAACACCGTTCATATCAAGGGTCATTAAAATGATTTCCTTGTAAGAGGGTGGGATAACAAGGAAACGATATGAACTAACAGCACCGCGCATGCGTGAAATGGATTTTTTGTGTTTCTATTTATAAGAGAATATGTGTAGAGAATAACTAGAGAGGGACACGTCTTTAATGAAATGACAGTGGTATATATAGGAAACTGGTGGTGTATCAGGGAATCTTGGTGGTATGTAAGGAAGTTGGTGGTATGTCAGAGAAAAATAGTGATATATAAGGGAAACAGTTGTGGTGATGTATTAGGGAAGTTGGTGATAAATCGGAATAAATGGTATATCAGGCAAACTAGCTGTTTATCTCAGAAAATGGTGGTATATGAGGGGAAACTTTGGTGGTTTATCTGAGAAAATGGTGGTATATGATGGGAGACTTTGGTGGTTTATCTTAGAAAATGGTGGTATATGATGGGAGACTTTGGTGGTTTATCTTAGAAAATGGTGGTATATGATGGGAAACTTTGGTGGTTTATCTGAAAAAATGGTGGTATATGATGGGAAACTTTGGTGGTTTATCTTAGAAAATGGTGGTATATGATGGGAGACTTTGGTGGTTTATCTGAAAAAATGGTGGTATATGAGGTAAACTTTGGTAAACTATCAGAGGATATGGTGGTATATGATGGAAACTTTGGTGGTTTATCTTAGAAAATGGTGGTATATGATGGGATACTTTGGTGGTTTATCTTAGAAAATGGTGGTATATGATGGGAAACTTTGGTGGTTTATCTTAGAAAATGGTGGTATATGATGGGAGACTTTGGTGGTTTATCTTAGAAAATGGTGGTATATGATGGGATACTTTGGTGGTTTATCTGAGAAAATGGTGGTATATGATGGGATACTTTGGTGGTTTATCTGAGAAAATGGTGGTATATGATGGGATACTTTGGTGGTTTATCTGAGAAAATGGTGGTATATGATGGGAAACTTTGGTGGTTTATCTTAGAAAATGGTGGTATATGAGGTAAACTTTGGTAAACTATCAGAGGATATGGAGGTATATGATGGAAACTTTGGTGGTTTTTAAAGGAGATAATATCTTAAGATCAATTGAATGAGGTGTCCTGTTTCAATACTGCTTGATGAATGATTACATGCAAATGCTAGGAGACCTTGATAGAAACACATGTGACTAAATATGAAAGGAGAACATCCCTACACACAGCTGTTTGAAATCCGAACTTAAAAATAAATTTAGTTGACTTCTTCATCTATATATATTCAGGGCCCATGATCAAAGTATTGATCATTCTGGCTCCTATGTCCTATCTTAATTTCATACCGAAAATTTCCCTGAATTAAGTGGTCTAATTCAAATTTTAAAGATATTTTTTAAAATGAACAAGTGCTAACCTGAAGTTTATTTGGATTTAAATTTAAAATGATTGATTTCAACTTTACTTCACAGTTTAACTTAAGTGGCGTCACAGTTTCACTTAAGTGGCGTCACAGGCTTAAGAAACGTTTAGTCTTTATGAATAACCCATTTCGGATATCAAACAGTTTAGCGAAGATGGACAGAAATTGAAATACACGGGTATCTAACACTGTATCTCTAAAGATGTCCAGGGAGATGCGTTTACCTCGACGAAAGACATCCCCTGGTCTCCGTGTCGCTCAAAAGACTTTCCTTGGTGTCGGCGTCATTCAGGCGTGGAAACGACTGCGAGCGAAAGCCTAACGCTGCGCTCGTGGGAGAAAGCAAGGCGGTATCGGACGACGCCTCGCTGTCGCTGGACGTCCGGTACTTGGCGGTCAGCCTGGGGCTGTGCACCGTCAGGAAGGTGCTCTCCTGCTCGGCGTTTTTGCGTATGAGCCGCTGGTGAAAGGATTCGGGCAAATGCTTGCTGATGAACTTCGTGAAGTTGTCGGCCGGGTCACACTGACACGACAGGGAGAACGGACTGGGGGACGCGTTCCTCAGCGACGGGAGAACAGGTCGAGCGCCGGTCAGTGAGTGGTGGGCGTCCGTCAGGGACCGGTTGGCGTCCGTCAGGGTCAGGTTGGCGTCCGTCAGTGACTGCTTGGAGTGGTTTAATGAGACGGGCGTTGAGGAAGACCGTTCAGCGTCGGCGGTCTGGGGTAGCCTTGCGGTCGCTTGCATTTTGAATGTGGACGAAGAGCGCTGGCGCCGCTGGCGGGACGGGGAATGCTTGGCGGGGGAGTCACTGGCCGACGGCGTGATGAAAGACGTTTCCTGGGCTCGGCATGGGGTTTCGTGGCCGCCCGCCATGTCCAGTTCGATGTTTAAAGATTTGAGATGAAGACACGACACGGGCGTGTGCGCGGGCGGCACCGTGACGCATTCCGCGGTGGTGTTTCGTGCAGGGTTGGAATGAGTTAGAGCTAAACCATCTCTTCCACTGCCACCGCCACCGTCACATTGTTCTGAACACATGCAGTCGAAGTTTGAACTGAAAGACAACTTAGGAGAAGACTCAAGACTTTGGAAAATGGGAAGGTAGGAAGAGAGTTCCAAGGGCTGGCAGTTAACGGACTCGTTGAGATCACTGGGAATGTCAGGGGCGTGGCCTGCGTCACCGTGCATGCAATGGTCTGTCCCGGACTCGGGCATTATGGCCGCGGCCTCGAATCCGGAATCTGCTTTTAAATCTAGAAATTGCGCAGGCGTGAAGTGCTCATCTAAATCTTCAGTACAAACCGGCATATAGGCCACGGGCTCAGAGAACTTCCGATGCGTACCCTTACCCAGCTTCGGACCAAACTTACCCGCATCTGATTCTAAAAAAGCCGGAAGCAGCAAAGACCCCCTTTTGACCCCGGCAAACTGATGTGTTTTCTCACGACAGCTCTTATCGCTTTCTTCGCCACACCCTTCGTTGTAAGAATTACGCCCAGTGCTAACACACGCGGAGCCCTCGCCACAGGTCTCGACATTTAACGTCACCTTGCATGTACGAGCACACGAGGACGCCTGGTCCGTGGTGTCCCCGTGACCCGACCGATCGTCCACCGCTTTGCTTATCAGTTGGTTTCGCCAAAACTCGCGACTGCGGGTGTC
The DNA here is from genome assembly GCA_964033795.1 of Lymnaea stagnalis. Classification (NCBI taxonomy): domain Eukaryota; kingdom Metazoa; phylum Mollusca; class Gastropoda; family Lymnaeidae; genus Lymnaea; species Lymnaea stagnalis. Next base: position 584,602 of record CAXITT010000058.1, read on the forward strand.
GTCAACGCTGCGTCTTGGACCCCTCCGACGGTTGAATGCGTACCTGAACCGTGCGTACGCCGTGCGGAAATACCCAAAACTCCTGCGCCTTCCCGTGTAGTTGCCAGAAAACCGACCCGCCGCTGACGTGTCCTCGACACGCACGGCTGGGAGATTTGAGCTCGTGACGCTGCTTTGCGCTGAATTATTCGCGCTCGCTAAGCTGGACGCTGCCCTGCTGCCCGGCGAATCTTTTGGACACTGCTGAATTACGCACCTTTGATTGCTGGCGAGAGCTCCGGCCTGACTGACCGCTGGCGGCGAGCTGGGGTGGTGGTTCGCCTGGGCGCTCTGCCTCCTCACGGCCGGGTTCAGGCTTCGGAGCGTTTGCAGCAACCGGTTCTGCACGGTTTGAGGGCCTCCGATCGCGCCGGCTTGTTGGTCGGGTCCGCCCCGGCACTTGAGTGGCTTGACCTTTTGACGGTGCGCCTCCACCTCGCGCAGCCTCCTCTGCCCGTAGTCTCTGATGATGGACTGAAAATAAAGAGTACCAAAGTCAATGGGGAGTTTAGTGATAACTAACTGTGAGCCAATCGCCTTACCTAATGACTAGGTAATTAGTTAACTGTAATCCAATTGTCTCACCTAATGACTAGGTAATTAGTTAACTGTAATCCAATTGTCTTTCCTAATGACTAGGTAATTAGTTAACTGTAATCCAATTGTCTTTCCTAATGACTAGGTAATTAGTTAACTGTAATCCAATTGTCTCACCTAATGACTTGATGATCAGTCAGCTGTAATCCAATCTTCTTACATAATGACTTGATAAATCAGTCAACTGTGGCCTTGCCTAATGATTTCATAATCAGTCAACTGTGGCCTTACCTAATGATCTGTTAATCAGTCAACTGTGGCCTTACCTAATCATTTGATATTCAGTCAGCTATGGCCTTAACTAATGAGTGGATAATCAGTCAACTGTGACCTTACCTAATGACTTGATATTCATTCAACTGTGGCCTTGCCTAATGATTTCATAATCGGTCAACTGTGACCTTATCTAATGACTTGATATTCATTCAACTGTGGCCTTACCTCGGCTTCTGGGTGGTCTTTGAGAGCTGCCAAAACGTCCTCCCTCGACAGTACGAAAAGTTCCAGGTAACCCACTGACCTCACATCTGCAGTGCGCCTGGTAGAGTCGAAGGCAAGTGGTCAGCGTATGCACCGGTCAGAAGAAAATACATTCAAACAGCCAGACAACAAATGTAATTTTAATAGCAGCGGGACTTACAATCACGTGATAAGACAAAGGAAACAGAACGGCCGGGAAAACAAAAAAAATCCCCAGGTTAAAGATGGTACGAACTAGGACTCGGTCGCAAGCTGACCAGGACACCCGGAAATGCCAAATATTACACACCCGGAAGATACCCGGCGCCCCCTTCCCCGTCCCTCTATGATCCATGAGTACTTTTTATACTTTGCGCTTGCGATTTTGCGCCCCGGAAAGCTTTTTGTTCCCTTATAATTATATTCTTTCTGCTGAAATAATTTTAAGCGGGACAAGGAAATACGGTGTTAATAAAATTAATTTCCACGCCACTTCGGTTGGTCCCAACCCCCAAGCCCAGTGTTAGTGTCCAAATTAACAATGCAACTTTCATGGTATGAAAACTCATTGTATGCAAACTCGTTGTATGAAAACTCATTGTATGAAAACTCATTGTATGAAAACTCATTGTATGAAAACTTATTGTATGAAAACTCATTGTATGCAAACTCGTTGTATGAAAACTCATTGTATGAAAACTCATTGTATGAAAACTCATTGCATGAAAAGTTAGAATATCTTGTCTCGACTCCGAACTCGAGGTTCACACTACACTATAATAAACTAAGGGAATTTAAATATTTACTTGGCGCCATAGGCGCCCCTAGGGCCACGGCGCCCTGTTCGAGGGCACAGGTCGCACACCCAAAAAGGCGGGGTTGCAATGTGACGAAATATTTTGGAACACTTTTGTGCATGAAAAATTGTATCCTTAAAGATCATTGATTTTAAACCAATAATCAATCATAAAACAATATTCTGCCAAAAAAATAATAATAAAATAAAAAATACGCAAACGATTATGTTGATTTATATTGAATAATTTATTACATCTATCTGTCAGTAATGATGATTTATCATCCTCTGTGAATATTTGGTGTTATTTTCTGATAAAATTTAAAAACTATTCATGATTTTGAATGATTTTGTTTTTTGTGTATCAATAAATTGTTTAACTTTATTGAATGTTAATTAGATCAAGTTGTACAAGGTCCAATATATCAAGTTGTACAAGGCCCAATATATCAAGTTGTACAAGGCCCAATAGACCAATTTGTACAAGGTCCATAGATCAAGTTGTACAGGGTCCAATACATCAAGTTGTACAAGGCCCAATAGATCAAGTTGTACAATACACCCTATAAATCAAGTTGCACAAGGCCCAATATATCAAGTTTTACAAGGCCCAATAGACCAAGTTGTACAAGGTCCATAGATCAAGTTGTACAGGGTCCAATACATCAAGTTTTACAAGGCCCAATAGATCAAGTTGTACAACACCCTATAAATCAAGTTGCACAAGGCCCAATATATCAAGTTTTACAAGGCCCAATAGACCAAGTTGTACAAGGTCCATAGATCAAGTTGTACAGGGTCCAATACATCAAGTTTTACAAGGCCCAATAGATCAAATTGTACAACACCCTATAAATCAAGTTGCACAAGGCCCAATATATCAAGTTTTACAAGGCCCAATAGATCAAGTTGTACACGACCGGAGGACATGTGATAAAAAATGAGATATGGCATTAGAGCGAAAGAGAGAGAGAGAGAGATAGAGAGAGAGAGAGAGAGAGAGAGAGAGAAGGATGTCCATATTCAGAGCTGTTACGTGGGCCCCATTTCCCCTGTGGCTGCAGGGTCCTAGGATATTTAAGGGGCCCAAAGTTGCGAATGCTTGTGATGTAAACAAAATAAAGTTGCAAGGAGTCTTCAAAAGTCAGGTGATGACCCTGCTATTTACAATTCATTTACTCACATAAAAAAAAATTGAGACTGAGAGAAAGTGTCCAGCAGGAATGGCGACAAGATTTTGTGTGTGTGTGTCGTCCCTTTTAAGAGTATTTAAAAAGCAAGTTCGGACTCAGCCGGTGAGATTGTCTTTGTTTTAGGAGGTCGGAGATAGGAGAAGTGAGAAACTTTAATTTATTGTAGAATGCATCACGTTTCTTCCTTTCTTTACAAGTTGAGTTATTGGGAAAACATGCAACAATCCTGGTCAACAAGTCTACACATAAGCGTTAGTCTCACACATGCAAATTAGTCGAAACCAACATGAAGACGTCGTCATGTTTGGGGCCCACACAGGGCAAGATAGGCGGAGATATATCGCCTAGAAATAAGATCACGTGGGTGGAAGTCATCAATCACGTGATGCAAACGGCAAGGCGCTATTTCAAGATGGCCTCCAAAAGACATGCATTGATTGCTTCTCAAATGTGGCGCGTGGTGAACACGGACGAGTTCTATCCTAACTCTGACGTCATGAATCGCGCGCTGGAGATAGTGCATGAGATTTACATTGATGTATTCTCACATATAGATTAATATGTTCGCCTGTTGTATATGTGTCACCGGATCAGACTCTTGTCCTAGCCATGGGACATAATGTGTAGGACTTTGTCGTCGAACGGTATGTCTATTGTATGTGTCCTCTCACGTGTGTACGTGTGCTGGTGTACCCAGCGCTTGTCATGTTTTGTCACATATGCATTTCTGTTTGCCAAACCAATGTGATGCTTAGGTTTTTAAAGACCTTGTCTATTAGCTGGTTATGTCTTGGAGTACGCTGTGCATGACAAGGTCCTGTAATCAGTTTAGTGAGCACATGCCAAAAGACAATCGCAATACAAGAAAACTAATGAAATGCATAATTTATCTTTGACAGATATGGTCGCATAAAAGCTGGCTAACAAAAAAACCTGACTCAATCTATGAACACCCCGGTATAACTATTTCCCAAACCTGACCCATATTTTGTGACCCCCTGTCTGTCCCGTTTCACAAACCTGACCCATATTTTGTGACCCACTGTCTGTCCCGTTTCACAAACCTGACCCATATTTTGTGACCCCTGTCTGTCCCGTTTCACAAACCTGACCCTTTTTTCGTGACCCCCTGTCTGTCCCGTTTCACAAACCTGACCCATATTTCGTGACCCCCTGTCACAGGGCAAAGTGTTTGGACTGGGTATAAAGGTGACCCCCTGTCTGTCCCGTTTCACAAACCTGACCCATATTTCGTGACCCCCTGTCTGTCCCGTTTCACAAACCTGACCCATATTTCGTGACCCCTGTCTGTCCCGTTTCACAAACCTGACCCATCTTTCGTGACCCCCTGTCAGTCCCGTTTCACAAACCCGACCCCTATTTTGTGACCCCTGTCTGTCCCGTTTGCCAAACCTGACCCCATATTTCGTGACCCCCTGTCTGTCCCGTGTCACAAACCTGACCCCTATCTTGTGACCCCTGTCTGTCCCGTTTCCCAAACCTGACCCATATTTCGTGACCCCCTGCCTGTCCCGTTTCCCAAACCTGACCCACATTTCGTGACCCCTCTCTGTCCCGTTTCACAAACATCAACTGAGATCAGATGCGGTGGGAGATAGTTTTTATGTTCAACGATCAGCTCGCACGGGAGTGAGCCAACAGGAACATCAATATATGACACCCCCAGAGCGGAGCAAAGCTATGTCAAAACGGGTCTCCTTTTCCAAATGGATTGCTGAAGGAAATTGTTTGAGACGTGAGCGAACGGCCGATGAGCCGATCTTCAGGTTCAATCTTTTGCCATGGAGAGGAAAGTAAAATCCAAATAGACATTTTGTGAAGTGTGAAATAAAACCAAAAACCCTACGGATGCTTTCAATTCCTTTTGGAGGAGATTTTTTTTTAGACTAGAACATAGCCATACACGTACTGGATGGGATTCACAGCACAAAGCCATACACGTACTGAATGGGATTCACAGCACAAAGCCATACGCGTATTGGATGGGATTCACAGCACAAAGCCATACGCGTATTGGATGGGATTCACAGCACAAAGCCGTACGCGTATTGGATGGGATTCACAGCACAAAGCCGTACGCGTATTGGATGGGATTCACAGCACAAAGCCGTACGCGTATTGGATGGGATTCACAGCACAAAGCCATACGCGTATTGGATGGGATTCACAGCACAAAGCCATACGCCTATGGGATGGATTTCACATGTTTATTGTGTGAGAGAGCAAAACATTAAACGATATGATGTGAAGACTCAGTCATGCATCTCAGTCAATGGTGAAATCTCAAGGTACTTAAGTACACAGAAGACGAATCTTCCACTGAGAAAATCAAATGAAGTAATGGAAAGATTTTAAAAAAAAAAATTCTTTATATTAACTTCATTTCTGTTCATGAGTGGCTGGCTAGGAAAATCTTCGGACGGCTAATCGACCCACTTCCCGTCAGCCTGCCGAGCTGAAACTTGGCACATAGACTCGTTGCCGATGTTCAGCCCCCCCCCCCCCCCAAATTCCATTTTTCAAAGGGAACAAAAAAGCAAATTCCCCAAAAAATCCCTAAAAAAAATTTAAAAAAAAANATTTTGATTTTTATATAGTGCGTTACTTAAATGCATGGTTTGTCAAATGTTCACATCACCCCCTCCCCCCCTCACACTCACCCACACACACGCCCCCCCCCCACACACACACACCCGTCGCTCGATATGACATTTTATAAAGTATTGATACGCTAACCGCTGTCTTTAAGAGTGGTTTAGTTCTTCTATTTGATAAACGTGTGTGTAGCGAATGAAATAACGTGACTCAGGTTCACGCTAGAGCTGAGGGTTACCGGAAATCTGATCGAAAGAAATTTCGTTGACGGTAAATTGATCGAACGGAAATATCTTTTTTTTTTCAGTTTCCCACGTTAAAATGTTCGTCAAATTTCTCCTTGAACGCACCATGCTATAGAGTAAAACAAATATATTAATGCGTTCAAAAAGACATTTGAAGCAAAATTTTAACGTGTAAAACTGAAAAAAAGAAGAAAAAGATTCGACCAAATTTCCGTTCGATCAAGTTACCATCGATCAATTTTCCATCGACTAAATTTCTTTCGATCAAATTTCCGGATACGAGAACTAAGGGATGGTTGTACCCTCAACCGCCCCCCTCCCCAAACCTACACACACACACACACAAAATGTTAGCATCGTGCTGACCAAAGTTGACATTCATGTTTAAAAAATAAATACGCAGATACACTATCGCTGCGTGGCCTGCAACGCCCTCAGCTCTAGCTGAAATCGCCTCGTGATATCTCAAGGTTAAGACGGAGTCTCAGCTCATCGCTGGAAGAGGGAAGGTCTACGGAGAAGAAAACTGGTAGAGAATGGCGAGCTGATGACCTCAGCCTCTGTCATTATCGTGACCAGCTCCAAGACTTATCCACATACACAAAAGGGGGACTCAATTCCTCAACTACGGATGGCGTTGGGCGGGTGGGGGGAATGGGGGGCTATACACGAGGAAACCTCCCCTTTTCAGACTGCATTCCTGTGTTGGCAACAAGAGGTGACGTCATTCCAACTTGCTGTTTCTCCTCAAAGCTGGCGACCACAATTGTACGCATGTGTAGTGAAAATAAATTAAAAAAAAACAAAACGAAAATTGGTGTGAAATAGCTTATCCAAAATGGTTTTAAAATATCGTTTGCTCCCATTTTAATTGATACACCTTCAAAACCCTCGTGCCAAATCGCATGAGCTCATAATGTTACATCTGCTGTGTAATGTTGAGTCAACTTCAAGAATTTTTGTTATCAATTTCTTTGTTGAAAAGTTTGAAGAAAATCGAAAGGAAAAAAAAAAATTAACATTCCGCTGTAAAAACCAGAATTTTCAAATTTAAGATTTTTTTTGTTTTTTGTAGAAAAGCATCCGAATCAACCCCCCCCCCCCAATTTACGTTTTTCTTGTTACAAACATCTGGA
>CAXITT010000058.1:601094-630539 GCA_964033795.1 Lymnaea stagnalis
TTGGGTCTTGAGTGAAAAAAAAAAAGGGGGGGGGGGATATTGGGAGCCTCTCCCAAGCAAATTTTGGATTATTTCACAATCAAAAGGTGCATTTTGGAGTATACCTAAATTCTGTGTTTCTCTTAGACTAAAGAATCTGGGGAAGGAATTTTCACTCGTCAGAGGGAGACATTATGGCATTCAGTGCCATACATAAAGAGAAGGGTAATCATTCGGCACACTCTTATATTCAACTCTATACTGTGACGTTGATTAGCGTGGGTGAAGGGGTGTAGTCATTGAGGGAGCTGAAGACAGTTGCCCATATTCAAAATGCAGGAGTGTATTTTGGCACATACTTTAATTTGGTATTTCTTTCAGGCAAATTTGAAAAAAAAAGGGGGGGGGGGGGGGGGGGATTTGAGACTTTCCTGTGCGAAGCGCTAAAATTAGCCATAATTAGGAGTTTCTCTCACTTGCTTCAGCCCAACATGAGCCAAATACATTCCGATTGTGGCGTCCGTGCAGGTATGCATTTTCCTCTAGCTTAATGTCGGCTATTCAAACTTTATAGTCCCCAGTAAAATTTTGAAAAATCAAAAGTAAAGGAATGCATTTTAGCAAATACTTCCCATTCTATAAGACTCAACATTCATGAAATCGAGTACATTTACGATCATGCCTATAATCATATTTTTAGAGCCTAATATCATCATACAAACTACATCTAACACCTATCTCTACTTTAAAATGAATGCATTATAATGAAATATAATTTGAACATAGATTGCGTATGTTTGATACTTGGCAAGAGCTATTTTTAGAATTGTAGACCTTGATCTTGATGTAAAGATATTTTAATACAGTGTTATTAAAGTCTTAAAATTTGTAAATTTACAACAACAAAAATTTAAAAATTAAAAAAAAAAAAAAAAAAAAAAAAAAAAAAACAAAAAAATCCAAATGAATAAAAATATCGATATGTGCAAACAACGAGAAGTTAGCCATAGACATATGATCAGAAGCTGCCAGTACGATATTTATACTTGACCTGTAAGCCTTTAACAAAATTAGCCTTTAATATAAGGATCACCGAGCGTAGCGATATTTAATAAATTCCACTAACTGTAATCGGGTAAAGTCCCCAGTTACTATTCTGTTTAAAACTGTTGAAAAATAAAAATTTTGTCGTTTTTAATTTTAAAAATATTTGATTGTTGTATTCTTTTTCTCCATTTTCCTCCGAGGGTGGGGGGGGGGGGCACTTGACTTCCCCGGAGGTGGGCGATGGCACACCTCCGGGAGAGATGCCTGAAAGAAACCCTGCTTTTGATATCACTTAAATCAAGGGATGGACAACCCACATGGCATCAGTGGCGTAGCGAGGGTGTTTGGCGCCCGGGGACAAGATTCGCGCCCGGGGACAAGATCCATTTTTAGCGCCCCTTTNTTGATTGTTGTATTCTTTTTCTCCATTTTCCTCCGAGGGTGGGGGGGGGGGGCACTTGACTTCCCCGGAGGTGGGCGATTGCACACCTCCGGGAGAGATGCCTGAAAGAAACCCTGCTTTTGATATCACTTAAATCAAGGGATGGACAACCCACATGGCATCAGTGGCGTAGCGAGGGTGTTTGGCGCCCGGGGACAAGATTCGCGCCCGGGGACAAGATCCATTTTTAGCGCCCCTTTCTCTTTTTTTCAACTCTCTAACCCATTATTTTCATCAATTAAATAATATCAAAGCACATTTTGGCGCCCCTAACTAGCTGGCGCCCGGGGACATCTGTCCCCCCCCTGCCCCGACCACGCTACGCCTCTGCATGGCATCACTGGCTATCTTGATAGCGAGTGTCCGTGCTTCAAAGGCTGCCTGTCATTAGACTAAGCGATATTCTATTGTGTTTGAACAATTTTAAAGTTCCTTTACATCCATTTATACATGTAAAGTCACAGGTTGTAACGAATCTGTTATGACAATCAAATTGTAATACATGAATACGCCGATTGTCACCATGCATTCCGAAGGTCTTAGCTCTTAACTGGCGTTGGCAAAATTTGTACATTCCACACCCGCGGTTTATACATAACTCTAGGTCTCCTAGCAAATCTTCTGGCAATAGGCTGACAGCAGGCTGTTTCATAGGCTGATAGCAGGCTGTTTCATAGGCTGACAGCAGGCTGTTACATTGGGTGACAGCAGGCTGTTTCATAGGGTGGCAGCAGGCTGTTTCATAGGCTGACAGCAGGCTTTTACATTGGCCTGACAGCAGGCTGTTACATAGGCTGTTTCATAGGCTGGCAGCAGGCTGTTACATAGGGTGACAGCAGGCTGTTTCATAGGGTGGCAGCAGGCTGTTTCATAGGCTGACAGCAGGCTTTTACATTGGCCTGACAGCAGGCTGTTACATAGGCTGTTTCGTAGGCTGGCAGCAGGCTGTTACATAGGCTGTTGCATAGGCTGCAGCAGGCTGTTTCATAGGGTGACAGCAGGCTGTTACATTGGCTGGCAGCAGGCTGTTTCATAGGCTGACTGCAGGCTGTTTCATGGACTGGCAGCAGGCTGTTTCATAGCGTAACAGCAGGCTGTTTCATAGCGTAACAGCAGGCTGTTACATTGGCTGAAAGGAGGCTGTTACATTGGCTGACAGCAGGCTTTTACATTGTCTGGCAGCACGCTGTTTCATAGGCTGACAGCAAGCTGTTTTATAGGCTGGCAGCAGGCTGATTCATAGGCTGAGAGCAGGCTGTTTCATAGGCTGACAGCAGGCTGTTTCATAGGCTTCAGCATGCTGTCTCATCATGATTTTAGAAGCACAGCACGATAGCAGAGTGATTAGTGAAGCAAAATGACTGCCCCAGACAACATTTTGAAGACGTCATTCAGTGCCAGCGTGGCATGGCAAGACAACTTTTTGAAGACGTCATTCAGTGCCAGCGTGGCATGGCAAGACAACTTTTTGAAGACGTCATTCAGTGCCAGCGTGGCATGGCAAGACAACATTTTGAAGACGTCATTCAGTGCCAGCGTGGCATGGCAAGACAACTTTTTGAAGACGTCATTCAGTGCCAGCGTGGCATGGCAAGACAACTTTTTGAAGACGTCATTCAGTGCCAGCGTGGCATGGCAAGACAACATTTTGAAGACGTCATTCAGTGCCAGCGTGGCATGGCAAGACAACTTTTTGAAGACGTCATTCAGTGCCAGCGTGGCATGGCAAGACAACTTTTTGAAGACGTCATTCAGTGCCAGCGTGGCATGGCAAGACAACATTTTGAAGACGTCATTCAGTGCCAGCGTGGCATGGCAAGACAACTTTTTGAAGACGTCATTCAGTGCCAGCGTGGCATGGCAAGACAACTTTTTGAAGACGTCATTCAGTGCCAGCGTGGCATGGCATGTGCTATTCACACGAAAAAAAAAAGATATTGTCCTAAAGAGATCATAACCATTTTTATTTGTTTGACACAGGGCCTGATTTAAACATTTTCCGCCCAAGGCCAAGGCCAAGGGCAAGGCCAAGGCCAAGGGCAAGGCCAAGGGCAATACATTTTCGCCCCTCCCCACACCCCTAGGGTTACCAGATGTAAAAATGAAAAAGAAGCTAATTTTAGTTTGAAAAGAGGACATTTCATTTTGAAAGGAGGACTTTTGATTTTGAAAGGAGGAAATTTCATATTGAAAGGAGGACATTTTTTTTACTGAAAGGGGTGCATTTCATTTAGAAAGGAGGACATTTCATATTGAAAGGGGGAGCTTTCATATCGAAAGCATTACAGTTTAAAAAAAAATCCCACATAATTTAAGATATAAACTTTTCTTCTGAAAAAAACCAATAACTCAACACAAAAACAAAAAAAAAATTAAACAAAACAAATAAATATATATCATTACACAATATAACTGACATCAACAGAGACATTTAAAATTTAAACTTACTTCGTTTCAGAGCTTCTGTTTAATTTTGACAAACTAAAAAAAGAACCCCGAGCATTTAATATCCATTGAAATCATATTGTGTGGGCAGAATCAGATTCACTGGCTGGACATCGTTTGATTACGCCAAACTTAGGGTTGATCGTTGACCAAAAATATGTGATTATCTTCTTACATTACAGAATTGTTCTGAAATATTTTTCATCTTGTGTCAGACTTGCATTAGGTCACGTTAAATTATGCCGCATACAACAGGCCATACGCTGTGTATGTTTGATGTTTGGTCATACACATATCCACCCAGGCCTTTAAACCAATGACTTGGCAAAGAACCCGGTCAACTCTTTCTGCTTACGTCTTTCAGGCGTACTGCCCTAAGGAAACTGAACAGTATATAAAAAATAATAGCGATATATTTTACATACCTCCTAGCAGAAAATGCGTAGAAGTCAAAAAGAAATGAGCTTAAATGAATCCCTTGGAATTACTTTTGTAACGCCAAATGGGAAAATCTCCTTTCAAGTGTTGTTTATGTTAAGTGGGTTCAAGTCTTTTTTTTTTTGTTGTTGTAACACAAAGTAGCTTGCCCGTGGTTGCCGCCTTCTATATATTATTATTATTATTATTATTATTTTTTTTTTACCAATTTGGGTTGTTTCCAAATTAGGTCTAGAGCAACGGTGACCAAACCGCGGCTCGCGGGCCGCATGCGGCTCTTCTGTGTTCACATTGCGGCTCGCGAACAATTTATGAAATTAAAACTTTTCGTTTGAAATATATAGCTACCAAACAGATTTAAAGAAACTTGCTAGTTCAAAGGCTTCTCAGCAGAATCACAACAATTAATGTTCACCATAATTATGAGTAGATATGCAGTGTGTTTCTATTCATAAATTTTACATATTTAAATATGTGTTAATTGTTTAACTGCAACGCATATGTTTCTTCAATAGTGTAACTGTAACGCATATATTTCTTCAATTGTGTAACTGTAACGCATATATTCATTCAACATACGGCTAGGGTTAAAACAATTGAAATGTTTAAATCATTTAATTCGAATAAAAAGTAATTTTTAACAATAAATCACAAAAGGAATTTTTCATGGCGAGTGGTGTCATGACCCATAGTGCTTCAATGTGGGGTCGTGACCCATAGTGCTTCAATGTGGGGTCGTGACCCATAGTGCTTCAATGTGGGGTCATGACCCATAGTGCTTCAATGTGGGGTCGTGACCCCTAGTGCTTCAATGTGGGGTCATGACCCATAGTGCTTCAATGCGGCTCTCAACAATTTTTAAATGGCTCTCAGTTGCTACAGGTCTGGCCACCCCTGGTATATAGATTCTAAATTCGATTTCAGTAAGTTAATTAGGGCTAATTAGAACAGACCCAATAATGTAGTTTTTAAAATAAAATTTATTCTTAAACTCTGAATAATTTAGTTCCTCTCAATTCACGGCATCGTAATCCAATCCATGTTTACTTAACCAAAACCCATGACAACCACGCATGATACGAAATCGGAAATGAAATGAACCGATCCATTACCTCTTTTCGCTCACAAAATAAATAAATAATTTTTTCCTTCGTGGCCGTAGCCCATACAGTAGATTGGAAAGAAGACAAAGAGATAACCGAATGTAGATGATTGCCCCCACACCATATCTCCATACCAATCAGCACGTGACATCCCAGCATTGCACCGTAGATTCCAACAATTAAGCACGCGCTAGGTGGGGTCTGGCAGGGCTGACCATAATTAAGTGGACAATCGTCTGCAGGCAGACATCCCGGGCAGACGTGGAGTCTGCAGGTCTGGGATAAGTAAAAGGCCATATCTTGAAGATTTCATCCAATCTCCTAGATCCTAGACGAGGCGGGGCTGTGGGGGTTGGAATAGGGGGGGGGGTAGGTTTACTGGGGTAGGGGTAGTGGGCTAGGTTTAGTGGGGCTAGGATAGTGGGATAAGGTTAGTGTGTAGGTTAAGTTGGGTACGGGTAGTTGAATAAGGGGAGGCTGCGGGTTTATAGGGTAGCTGAATAAGGGGAGTGGGGTAAGGACAGTGGGGTCGGGATAGTAGGACAAGGACAGTGGGGTAAGGACAGTGGGGTCGGGATAGTAGGACAAGGACAGTGGGGTAAGGACAGTGGGGTCGGGATAGTAGGACAAGGACAGTGGGGTAAGGACAGTGGGGTCGGGATAGTAGGACAAGGACAGTGGGGTAAGGACAGTGGGGTCGGGATAGTAGGACAAGGACAGTGGGGTAAGGACAGTGGGGTCGGGATAGTAGGACAAGGACAGTGGGGTAAGGACAGTGGGGTCGGGATAGTAGGACAAGGACAGTGGGGTAAGGACAGTGGGGTCGGGATAGTAGGACAAGGACAGTGGGGTAAGGACAGTGGGGTCGGGATAGTAGGACAAGGACAGTGGGGTAAGGACAGTGGGGTCGGGATAGTAGGACAAGGACAGTGGGGTAAGGACAGTGGGGTCGGGATAGTAGGACAAGGACAGTGGGGTAAGGACAGTGGGGTCGGGATAGTAGGACAAGGACAGTGGGGTAAGGACAGTGGGGTCGGGATAGTAGGACAAGGACAGTGGGGTAAGGACAGTGGGGTCGGGATAGTAGGACAAGGACAGTGGGGTAAGGACAGTGGGGTCGGGATAGTAGGACAAGGACAGTGGGGTAAGGACAGTGGGGTCGGGATAGTAGGACAAGGACAGTGGGGTAAGGACAGTGGGGTCGGGATAGCAGGACAAGGACAGTGGGGTAAGGACAGTGGGGTCGGGATAGTAGAACAAGGACAGTGTGGTAGGTTCAGTGGGGTTTGGGGGAGTGGTGTAGAAGTTGCAAAGATGTAGTGAGTACGAAAGGGGGGGGGGTAGCTGAGTAGGGTTGGTGGGGTAGGGTTAGTGGGGAAGAAGAAGTTGGTTAGGGGTAGTGAGGAAGGAGTAGTGGGGTAGCTATTTTAGTCGAATCAGAGGCTGATATTCAACGCAGTGTTCTTCTAGGATGCCTTCAAAAAATTGGGTTTTGCAATTAACACAAAGAAGACAATACTGCGGTCCTGTACCAGCCAGCGCCACGGAAACCTAATCACTGGGGGAATTGTGCTTAGGGCAGTGTACTAGGGGAGTGTAGAGGGGACAGTGTACAGGAGGCAGTGTACTAGAGGGATTGTACAAGGGGCAGTGTACTGGGGGGAGTGTACTGGGGCAGTGTACTGGGGCAGTGTACTGAGGGCAGTGTACTAGGGGGAGTGTACAGGGGGCAGTGTACTGGGGCAGTGTACTGGGGCAGTGTACTGAGGGCAATGTACTAGGGGGATTGTACAGGGGGCAGTGTACTGAGGGCATTGTACTGAGGGGAGTGTAGTGGGGGGAAGTGTACAGGGGGCAGTGTACAGAGGGAAGTTTACTAGGGAGAGTGTACTGAGGGCAGTGTACTGAGGGCAGTGTACTGAGGGCAATTTACTGAGGGGAGTGTACTGAGGGCAGTGTACTAGGGGGAGTGTACTGAGGGGAGTGTACTGGAGACAATGTATAGGGTGCAGTTTTCAGGGGGTAGTGTGCTGGGAGCAGTGGGGTGATGAGATTATTTAGAGTAAATGAAGGAATGTTGTGTTCCCCGCATTGACTGGCTTGTGTTTTCGGACACAGCAAAAGGACACGCTATTGTAAGCTCAAGATTCTCAAATTAGACAGAAGAATGCCCCTCAAACCAGTTGAGCTCCGTGGTACCTCCCACAAGAAAAGAATACCTTTCAAATCATTTGACTGTGGGCCAGCTTTACATTTTATGATATTTAGATTTTTACGGAAGTTATAATATGTTAAATATGTTTTATATACCTGGCAGCTCATCAAAATCGTAAAACATTTTTAATCGAAGCTGATAAAGACTTAGGTACTACTGGACCAATGTTAGAACAAATACATAAGTACTACTGGACCAATGTTAGAACGAGGACCTAAGTACTACTCGACCAATGCTAGAACAAAGACCTAAGTAATAATGGACCAATGTTAGAACAAATACATAAGTACTACAGGACCAATGTTAGAACGAGGACCTAAGTACTACTGGACCAATGTTAGAACAAATACATAAGTACTACTGGACCAATGTTAGAACAAATACATAAGTGCTACTGGAACAATGTTAGAACAAAGACCAAAGTACTTCTGGACAAATGTTAGAACAAAGACATAAGTACTACTGGACCAATGTTAGAACAAATACATAAGTACTACTGGACCAATGTTAGAACAAATGCATAAGTACTACTGGAACAATGTTAGAACAAAGACCAAAGTACTTCTGAACCAATGTTAGAACAAAGACATAAGTACTACTGGACCAATGTTAGCAGTCAAAATGTAAATACCGTTTGTCTAGTGTGGAATATCCAAAAGTAGGTGTTGGTTAAAATGGAAGGAGAGCTCAACGTCTTTGACATCCCAGCGATACCAACTAAGTGATACCAACTCAGCGATACCAATTAAGTGATACCAACTCAGCGATACCAACTAAGTGGTACCAACTCAGCGATACCAACTAAGTGATACAACCCAGTGATACCAACTAAGCTATACCAAATCAGAGATAATAAGTCAGCGATACCAACTCAGCAACACTAAATCAGCGGAATCAACTCAGCGATACAAACTCAGCGATACCAACCCAGCGATACCCACTCAGCGATACCAACTTTGAGGCCTTTCTAAAGCCCGTATATCTAATCTTAAATTATAAGCTTATTAGCTATTGTTAGGTCGTTAACTTTCAAATGTTTGAGTGTTAACATTGGAAACTCTACCCGGCTTGACGTTGCGACGGCTAAAAGCCTATATCCCGACAGATCGATACACTTCGAACCCATGATTATCGCGATAATAGTTGACTTGTTCTTGATCTTAAAGTCCTGCCAAGAGTGCTCGCCCCGCACAAGTCGGTCCTGAGACCGAAATCAATATATCCATTTGGGGGGAAGAACAGCCTAAGTTATTGGGAGGGTGGGGTTTGAAAAGGAGGGGGGGGGGTCTCGATTAGAGTCAACCTTAAATCTCGAGTCATTTTTCTTTTTCTATTTTCATTTATCCTTGGTCATTTATCCCTGTCACCTATGAACTGCCATATTTATTCATTCTCCACGGCTATCCAGTAATTCATCTGGTGAAGTTCTCTCAACGCTTCCCTTGATTCACGGGATGAGTTGAAGTTTGAAGCTTGAACCTTGTGACTGCTACTGTTAGAATGGTCTTGTAGTGACGACTGGTGTGCAGCTCAACGAGAGAGAAGACTTATTTTGGTCCCACAGGCGCCCCTCCAGCCCTTATATAAATCTCAACCCTTTTAAAATCATCACTGTATCCACATAAGTTATGTACAGGGAGACCAGAGTCTATGTAAGTTATGTACAGGGAGACCAGTCTATGTAAGTTATGTACAGGGCGACCAGAGTCTATGTAAGTTATGTACAGGGAGACCAGAGTCTATGTAAATTATGTACAGAGAGACATGAGTCTATATGAGCTATGTACAGGGAGACCAAAGTATGTAATTTATGTACAGGGAGACCAGAGTCTCTATAAGTTACGTACAGGGAGATCTAAGTGTGTACAGGGAGATCAAAGTTTCTTTAAGTTATGTACAGAAAGACCAGAGTCTGTACAGGGAGACCAGAGTCTCTATAAGTTTTGTCTATGTAAATTATGTACAGGGAGACACTAGTCCATATCTATAAGTAATTTGCAGGAAGATCAGAGTCAAAGAAAGAGAGAGAGAGATTGTGAGAGGAGATAGAGAGACAGAGAGAGGGATACTGAGAGAGGAGAGAGAGAATGGGAGAGGAGAGAGAGATACTGGGAGAGGATAGAGAAACTGGGAGATGAGAGACTTGGAGAGGAGAGAGACACAGAGAGAGATATACTGGGAATGAAAGGGAGACGGAGAGAGACTGGGAGAGGAGAGAGAGATACTGGGAAGGAGAGAGAAACTTGGAGATGAGAAAGAGACTTGGAGAGGAGAGAGACACCGAGAGAGATACTGCGAGATGAAAGAGAGACAGAGAGAGACATAGAGAGAGACTCAGAGAGGAGAGAGAGACTGGGAGAGGAGAGAGAGACTGGGAGAGGAGAGAGACTGGTAGAGGAGAAAGAGACTTGGAGAGAGAAAGAGGGAGTGAGAGAGAGAGCAAGCATTTTAGCAGATACAACGAAGGTCTACTGTGAGATCATCCCGTGATAGTACCTTTACCTTATTGCATCCATTCCCTGATTGCAGCATTTCCTGATTGCAATATTCCGTTATTGCAAGATTCCCTGATTGCAACATTTCCTGATTGAAACTTTATTCAATCTTTGACTGACCGTTTCCGCTCCAACAATTTCATCACTCCAATGTGGCCGGCACATGCTATTGACAGCTGTCAATCAATTCACTTTAAGGAAAAGGTGTATGTCTTGTTATTATTATCAAAAAGAGTTCCCTGTCTAGTTATTAGCACCAAACAGGGTTGTCCCTCTAGTTATTAGCATCAAACAGAGTTGTTGCTCTAGTTATTAGCATCAAACAGAGTTGTTGCTCTAGTTATTAGCACCAAACAGAATTGTCCATCTAGTTATTAGCATCAAACAGAGTTGTTGCTCTAGTTATTAGCATCAAACACAGTTGTTGCTCTAGTTATTAGCACCAAACAGAATTGTCCATCTAGTTATTAGCATCAAACAGAGTTGTTGCTCTAGTTATTAGCATCAAACAGAGTTGTTGCTCTAGTTATTAGCACAAAACAGAATTGTCCATCTAGTTATTAGCTTCAAACAGAGTTGTTGCTCTAGTTATTAGCATAAAACAGAGTTGTCCATCTAGTTATTAGCATCAAACAGAGTTGTTGCTCTAGTTATTAGCATCAAACAGAGTTGTCCCTCTAGTTATTAGCATCAAACAGAGTTGTTGCTCTAGTTATTAGCACCAAACAGAATTGTCCATCTAGTTATTAGCATCAAACAGAGTTGTCCATCTAGTTATTAGCATCAAACAGAGTTGTCCATCTAGTTATTAGCACCAAACAGAGTTGTCCATCTAGTTATTAGCACCAGACAGAGTTGTCCATCTAGCTATTAGCACCAAACAGAGTTGTCGCGCTAGTTATTAGCATCAAACAGAGTTGTCCACCTAGTTATTAGCTAGCACCAAACAGAGTTGTCACTCTAGTTATTAGCATCAAACAGAGTTGTCCATCTAGTTATTAGCACCAAACAGAGTTGTCGCTCTAGTTATTAGCATCAAACAGAGTTATCCATCTAGTTATTAGCTAGAACCAAACAGAGTTGTCGCTCTAGTTATTAGCATCAAACAGAGTTGTCCATCTAGTTATTAGCACAAAACAGAGTTGTCCCTCTAGTTATTAGCATCAAACAGATTTGTCGCTCTTGTTATTAGCACCTAACAGATGTGTCCATCTAGTTATTAGCAAAAAACAGAGTTGTCCCTCTAGCTATTAGCATCAAACAGAGTTGTCTCTCTAGTTATTAGCACCAAACAGAGTTGTATCTCTAGTTATTAGCACCAAACAGAGTTGTCCCTCTAGTTATTAGCACCAAACAGAGTTGTCCCTCTAGTTATTAGCACCAAACAGAGTTGTCTCTCTAGTTATTACCACCAAACAGAGTTGTGCCTCTAGTTATTAGCATCAAACAGAGTTGTCCCTCTAGTTATTAGCACCAAACAGAGTTGTCGCTCTATTTATTAGCACCAAACAGAGTTGTACCTCTAGTTATTAGCACCAAACAGAGTTGTGCCTCTAGTTATTAGCACCAAACAGAGTTGTCCCTCTAGTTATTAGCACCAAACAGAGTTGTCCCTCTAGTTATTAGCACCAAACAGAGTTGTCCATCTAGTTATTAGCACAAAACAGAGTTGTCCCTCTAGTTATTAGCACCAAACAGAGTTGTCCCTCTAGTTATTAGCACCAAACAGAGTTGTCCCTCTAATTATTAGCACAAAACAGAGTTGTCCCTCTAGGTATTAGCACTAAACAGAGTTGTCCCTCTAATTATTAGCACAAAACAGAGTTGTCCCTCTAATTATTAGCACAAAACAGAGTTGTCCCTCTAATTATTAGCACCAAACATGATTGTCCCTCTAGTTATTAGCACCAGATAGAGTGGTTCGTCTTAATGAAACCTTGGACGGTGGTTGTCACAAACTAATTGTGACACAGTGATAAAAAGTCACTTCATCTTTTAATCACTTTTCTTAATCGAAGGAAGTGAACAAAATTTAGCTCAGCAATTACATTAATCACATTCGTTCATATTCGGCAATTTCGACACTCACCTGAGACTTGAACATTTGGTAACCAATTGGGTTGATCAAAATGTCTGTTTCATACACCAGTAGAAATTATACGTCACTACGACTGTATCACTACCGAACTGTATTAATGGACGCGTTTTTTCTAAATGTTTGAGTGCATAATTTGTATGATTGTGTGACTGTATGACTGTAGGACTATATGAGTAAGTGACTGTATAATAGAACATGTGCTCTATCTTATACCCCCATCTTCCAGACCCTTAGTACTAGATGCTATTTTTTGGGAGAATTTATTTTCCTAAGAACGTGCTCTGGTTGAGACCATAGGAATACCATTCATTCATCGGGGTCAGCCCACAAATCTTAACTCTCATTTTCAGCACATCAGGGTCAGCCCACAAATCTTCACTCTCATTTCCAGCACACCAGGGTCAGCCCACAAATCTTCACTCTCATTTCCAGCACACCAGGGTCAGCCCACAAATCTTCACTCTCATTTTCAGCACACCAGGGTCAGCCCACAAATCTTCACTCTCATTACCAGCACACCAGGGTCAGCCCACAAATCTTCACTCTCATTTTCAGCACACCAGGGTCAGCCCACAAATCTTCACTCTCATTTTCAGCACACCAGGGTCAGCCCACAAATCTTCACTCTCATTTTCAGCACACCAGCGTCAGCCCACAAATCTTCACTCTCATTTCCAGCACACCAGGGTCAGCCCACACATCTTCACTCTCATTTTCAGCACACCAGGGTCAGCCCACAAATCTTCACTCTCATTTCCAGCACACCAGGGTCAGCCCACAAATCTTCACTCTCATTTTCAGCACACCAGGGTCAGCCCACAAATCTTCACTCTCATTTTCAGCACACCAGGATCAATCATTTATGTCGGAATCCGGTGATTTCACAGTCGACGGGATGAAATTGTAAGCTGGGGTTGTCCTTGTACAACCTTTTGTGAGGAACCGATTTCGACAGGCGCTCGCTACTCTGAGCTGACTCGTGGGAGTGAGCGATTGTGTGAAGACAGCATCAGACAGGAGCAGCTCGTAATGTTAGCGCTGGGGTCAGTCCAGAATGTGAGACATTTAGAGAAATGCTAATGCTAATAGGTTTCGTCAGACCAAGTGACTCGCCTGTAAGAGTAAACGACTATGCCTTAAGACTAAGCGACTAGATCGTAAGACTAAGCGACCAGGTCAAAAGGCTAGGCGACTAGGTCTGAAACTACGTTTCTCGGCGGTAAGACTAAGCGACTGGGGTCGTCAGACTAAGCGGCTAGATGGTAAAGCTAAGCCGTAAGACCAAGCGATCGTAAGGCTAACCCATTAAAACCGTGTCGTAAGACTAAGCTTTTGTTCAAGGAGAGGCTGGCTGGCCAAAATCTTCGGACGGCTAATTGACCCGCTTCCCGTCAAGCCATCGAGCTGAAACTTGGCACATAGACTAGTTGCCGATGACAACACATTCTATCAAATTTACAGCTGCTGATTTCACGAAATTCCCGATAACTGCACTAAATGAGAGTCTTTAAAATTTTGTTTATCTCAAGTGCGTTTGGTGCGTGATATTTTTTTTGTTGTTTTTCTGAAAAATTTGTCGAAATAAATCTGTGATGTAAAAACGGGTGGGTCATTAGCAATGTTCCCTCTAAGGTTTGTTGGTTCGTGTGCAAATACATACAGTGGTGAGCAAAGTTTTAAAGCATCAATATTTTTATGTGCAAAATTTTACAGCCCGCAACTACAAACACACACTTACAAGGAAATTTGCTGCGCGGATACTCAAAACTGCTGTGCGGTGTCTGTGAGATAGCTGCGCGGTGGCGCAGCCGCACAGCTTAAAGGGAACATTGGTCATTAAAATATTAATATAGTTCAGTTTCGTGGAAAAAATTGTGCAGTTGTGAGCCTAAGTGGGGGGGGGGGGAGAAGGGGAGCATCTAATTGGGATTCTTATAAAGCGTTTTTATTTGTATGTATGATTTGTCCAATTTTTCCATCCACCCCCCCCCCTTTGCTCCCTATAACTTATAGCAATTTATAAAGGTTTATACGAAAACCTTTTTTTTAAGGGTTATTCGTGGGAAAAATTGTGGGGTTGGGGGCCTAAGTGGGGGGGGGGGAGAAGGGGAGCATCTAATTGGGATTCTTATAAAGCGTTTTTATTTGTATGTATGATTTGTCCAATTTTTCCATCCACCCCCCCCCTTTGCTCACTATAACTTATAGCAGTTTATAAAGGATTATACGAAAACCTTGTTTTTAAGGGTTGATTAACTTTTCACGCCATCTGACGTCATCTTGTCCTTGAAATGACAAACATACGTTGGGGATATCTGAGTTAGGGATAGCTGTGGAGGGGCGACATTAAGGATCATTATTTTATTTCATTTATTTATTTATTTTTTTTGGTAGAATTTTGTTTTTTAACCCAACCCTGTATTTTTAAAACCCTTTATATTAACATCGCCTTTGTGTGTTTAGGGGGAACATCTTCGGACGGCTCATTGACCCACTTCCCGCCTACCGGTCTAGCTGAAACTTGACACACAGACTCGTTGACGATGACAACACATTTAATGACATCTGTCGTCCCTTCCCTCGACCCCAACCCCCCAAGGGGTTGCTTAGTTCAATAACGGTAACTATGATATGTAGTCCAACCTCAGGAACTTTTTCAATTGAGCCATTTACTCTAAAACTGCAAGTTAGAATTTGAATCGCGGGAAATGCGGAGTTGAACACAACAGACAACTCTAAAAAACGTTTTTAAGAAATCACATGCGGAAAAGGAAAAAAGACCAGGGCGGTTTTGGGGGGGGGGTGGTGGGGGGAATAAACTGTCCTGGCGTGGATTAGTTGTCGTTCGTTGTTGTGACTGGACATTGGAGCTTCTGGACAAGCTCACATCCCCGGGGTCCAAGAGATGAGATAAATTAACGGCTTCTTTTCCAAAGGCAAGCCGAAGTTCAAGTGTGGAGACATTGGCTTAGTTGGCAACGACAACAGGTGGTGCATGTCACACACACAGTTAGCGCTCTGGGCCATCATTCAACAATGTCTGGACAGTAGTAGATACGCATCATGCAACAATGTTACTCTCTAGTGACGTATCAGCAACGACGTTGTGTTCTTTAGATAGAACGAAGATAGAAAGTAACTCTTAAAAGAAAACAAGTCATATAACCCGATGATAAAGTTAGAGGATCTGTTCATTTTATCGGTATAAACTTCTCCAGCTCTTTGAAATTTTGGCCATTGTTATACATATATATCACTTTTGTATATAGTTCTATTAGATTAAACAATTTAACAAAAGATAAATCGTTGTCGCAACCTGTTCATTTCATTGCGTGTGTGGGAAATAACTATCTTAGGCAAACATGGACACAGTGATACGAAACCTGGACACATTGATATGAAACTTGAAAAATTAAGACGAAACCTGGACCACATTGATACTTAAACCTGGACATAATGATATATATTTGTTCGTCCGTCAAGGATCGACGAGGACCATCGAGTCGTCTGGTGACTGATGACTTACGCGGATGACTTTGTTTAAAGTGAAGAAGAGTTGCGCGGCATCTACCTCACTCTCTCGTCCGAGCCCACCATATCCAGTGGCAAGACTCTACGTCAAGACGACCAGGGATGGGTTCGGTTGCAGGAATTGTCATTGTTTGCGCCTTACGGGACTCCAACTCCGGTTTTGAATTCAGAGTTTCCTTCTCTTAGATGAGTTGCCGACCAAGGTTAACGAGTCTCATCCACCCGGGGTGATGTTTTTGCTTGACTGGCCCTTGGCTGGACTTGAACACCACACCACCAACTTGAGGTTTGCTCAGTTTAGACCATTGGACCACTGGACATATTGATACGAAACACGGACACATTGATACGAAACATGGACAAAATAAGACGAAACCTGGAGACGCATTAAGACGAAACCTGGACACATTAAGATGAAATCTGGGCACATTAAAACGAAAACACATTAAGGCACAACATGGACCAATTAATGCAAAACACTCTCAAGTATCAAGCATAATATAACAAAATAACAAACTGTTATGCATTAGTTATATATCTACAACAGTAGATGAAGTTATGACAACTCAAGCCATCCTGTTAGCTCAGTTGTCTAGCGTGAACTATTTTACCAAGTTGGACTTAACAAAGGAATACTGGCAGATACCTCTTGACAATAAGAGCAGAGAGCTCACAGCTTTTCAAGGCACGGATGGTCTGTATCAATATAACTATATGCCACTCAGCCTAGCAACAGCCCCCGAAACATTTAACAAAACAGTTATAGGAAACTGTTCACAATTGTAACACATCTAGTGACATATTCTGATATCCGTATCCACACAGATGATTGGGGAACACACGTGAAAGTCACCAGACGTGTTCCTGACATCCTCAAGCAAGAGGATTTTACCGTAAAACTCTCCAGGTTAGAGAGATTGGAAAAAAAAATTGAGTTTTGGGGGCATGCAGAAATGGCGGGTTGATGGAAATCTGATCATAACAGTAAACAAAGTGTTACAAATTGATCGACCCAAAAAATCAGAAACATCGTGAGAGGTTAAGTTGGTCTGATCTCATGTTACAACACATGTGTTCCTGACATCGTGTTAAGTTGGTCTGATCTCATGTTACAACACATGTGTTCCTGACATCGTGTTAAGTTGGTCTGATCTCATGTTACAACACATGTGTTCCTAGCATCGTGTTAAGTTGGTCTGGTCTCATGTTACAACACATGTGTTCCTGACATCGTGTGGGCGCCGATTGTTGTACACGTTATCGCACTGTTTAGTTTGTTCTCCCGTCATGTGAAGTGACTGGTTAAGTGGCTGTAACATGTTTATGATCATCCCATTGTCCACAGGCCAAATATAGTGGAAACTTAAGGTGAAGAGTAGCGGACACAAAGAATTGTGAGCTTGATATCAAGTTCATGTTTAGGGCAGATACCGGTACGCGCACGTGAGGGCTGAAGATTGAACAGTCCAAATGGATTGGAAAAAAAACGTACACAAATTTTTGAGCAGAAATTTCTTCGAATAATTCCAATGACTGATCATCAAAAATGTCAAGATAGAAATAGAAAGGAATAGAAAAAAGAAAAGAAAGGGAAAGAAAGATACGGAAAGAAAGATACGGAAAGAAAGATACGGAAAGAAAGAGCAAGAAAGAGAATGAGAAATGAATAAAGTCTGAAAGAGGTGAAGCAAACTTTATTGGACATTGTATGTTCAAAGGCTTCTGATGGTCCAACAACTTGTACCTTTTTTTGCCACCAGAGGTGGAGGAAGAATCGAGAAGCGGGATGAATGCGGACACTGTGGCCAGCAGCAGTGGACTTGACCCCTGTTTGAAAAGTTGGTCCAGTGGGTAAAAAACATCAAATTCTTTGGGAAAACTTTATTGACGACTTTCTGTTTTGCAGCATCTGGACATTGGGGAAATTCAACACGAATACATGTTCATTGGCTCAACTGAAGAGTTTTGTCAAGGTAGGACATAGTCCTTTTCCACAAGAGCTTCAAATTTGAAAGGCAAACGGCCATTTAGGAATCTTTTTCACGGGACTGGCTCGCATTTAACCAATCAGAGCAGGCTATTTTTCGTTTACCATGTCATTTATTTATTTTTTTGAGCAGCAAAAGCGGAGGAATTTCAGTACTTGCAACAATGACAGGATGGGGAGCTGAAAAGAAGTGGAGACATCTCATCACTCGCGCTATGGGAATTGGAGAAGAGAGTGAAAACCGATCTGTTGAGTCTCTTGTAAATGACCAAACCTTGAGTGAAGCTGCAAGATGGAGAGAAATTATGGAACGAATTTCACATGTACTTTTTTCTTGGTGCAAGTGGATTGGGTCATCATGAAAAATAAAATCTAAGCTGATTGGAGACCCCACAGTAGCAATTACCTTTACGATAGAATTCTCAAGGACTCTCAATCTATTGGATTTTGGGCTGTCTAAGTTCCTAAGAAAATTGTGTCTGAGCGTGAATACGAGAAATATTTCGTTATCATGGTTAATGCTACCCCTGATGTGAGCGACAATGAAAAAATGACATTGAGTGGAGCTTCAAGCTTTGGGGATGCTGGGACATTTGAGTGGAGCTTCAAGCTGTACGGATGCTGGGACATTTGAGTGGAGCTTCAGGCTGTACGGATGCTGGGACATTGAGTGGAGCTTCAAGCTTTGCGGATGCTGGGACATTTGAGTGGAGCTTCAAGCTGTACGGATGCTGGGACATTTGAGTGGAGCTTCAAGCTGTACGGATGCTGGGACTTTTGGGTGGAGCTTCTAGCTGTACAGATGCTGGTACATGCTGAATGTTGTTCAAACTGTGTACGCTGTATTGGCAGAAAGTCAAGGGCATTTGTATGTACTAACGAAAACGAATGAGGATGTTTCACTCCATGGAGTTTCTCAGGACTCGCTGGACTAAAAGACTTTACAATGTTCGACATATCTCCAATCACAGTGTGTCTTACCCATAGTTCCAGTTTAAGTCCCCCCCCCCCCCACTTCCAAGGTACAGGTCCATCTTAGCAGCATCGTGGGTCCCGGGCAATATAATGCACTGAGGCTCTCTATTCCTCTCTTATTTAATCAGGTAATTCTAAGAACAGTATTTGGGGCCCAGCTTGGCCCATGCATTTTTACCAAAGTTCCTTCGAGGGAGGGGGAAGGGCTCTTCAGGCGTTTGGGAGAGGGTGGGAAGCAGGGCATCCATCTCAGCCAGAATCAGGCACAATGTCGCACAGTGACAGCTCTTACTCCGTCACCCCACCATACATAAAGATATATTCCTTCCAGTTTTGGCACCCCCTGATGGTTTGCTTTTGCCCACAGCTTAGTTTCGCTCACTGAAATCCATAGTCCAGCTATTTGTATGTATATATATATATATCTATCTAGCTATATCTATATCTATCTATCTATGTATCTCTCTCTCTCTCTCTCTCTCGCGCTCTCTCTCTCTCTCTCTATATATATATATATATATATACACACACTAGAGTAAAATCCTATGTTTCTAAGTTGAAGAAAATTATTTTAGCTACTGCCACCAGTGTTGTAGATCACTGTGCCGCTACCGTAACGTTGATCGGGGTGGGAGCAGAAACTGACGGCGCCGACGGTTCCTGAAGGAAACAGGAGACATTTTATTGGAGGGGGCTCATTGAGAGCCCCACACCCCCTATACAATTTTTAATGAGCTCAAAACCAGGGGCGGCGTTTTGGCGCACACCTGAATTCAGTTTTGTCCCCAGAGGCCTGAGGCCCCGAAAGGAGTCGCGACGAACATGTTGAGAACCGCTGTTGTCTCCATTCCTGTGTTACCCTTACAACAATTTGCTACATTTTCGCCAACATCGCTGATTCTCATTGATGTTGTTGGACATTTCCCTTTTGAATATTTCTAGCCGAGTTTTAACCTTCTTTTGGTAAGCCTTGCCCCAAAAAAACATAATGGTTTACCCCAGACAACATAGTGTCTTACCGCATACACCATAATGTGCATTACCCCATAAAAGTAATGCATCTTGCCCCATATAACATAATGTGTCTACCCCACAGACAGCATAAGGTGTCTTTCCACTGGACACACCTGACTGCTGGAACAGGTCGTGAATATTTGACATTGTTTAAAACATGCTCAACATGCCACCCCCCCCCCCCCCCCCCCCCCTACTTGTCTGTGGGATGTTCACTGTAGCTTGGACCACGCACGTCATAGAGACCAGGTGAGTGAACACACGACAAAAAACTGCGAGGCTATGAAAGGTCCGTATGGAAATCCGAGAATTATCGATCAATTTAAACGTTTATTAACGACTTACATACGTAATCACTTTAGCCCTTTACATACATAAATCACATTAGCCCCTTACATCAAGCCAGCACCCACTTTGCGGCCCGCGAAGTAATGAAATATTTTAAATTATTATTATTTTTCTTAATAACTTTCCTCAATGTCCCATTTTTTTTTCCGGCCCGCACAAGTTTTTCATAAGTATTACGACTCGCCTTACATTTTGAGTTGCAGTATAAACAATCTTTCTTGCCACGCAAAGTAATAGCTTGGAACCACCTGGACAATGCCGCTGTGAACTCGACATCGGTCGAAAGCTTCAAGGCTGCCCTGGCATCAGCTAGGAGCTGTTAGAATAGCAACATCATACCCCCGTCGCACAGCTGCCAGTACATGTATGCAGCAACGAACACTACCAGAACCAGAACCAGAACCCTTTACATACATAAATCACTTTAACCCTTTATATGCGTAAATCACTTTAACCCTTTACAATCCATTAGCAAGTATGTTTAACTTTAATTGCACGTGACTGTTTTGTTATTTTCTGCAAACTCCATTCGTTGCATATATGTGTATAAAAACTGCAACTATGCCGTACGCTAATCCGCTAGCTATACTTTACATACAACTAACATATGCGACATATGAGCATGCACGATCACCGTCAGCTCAGGAAGCACATACACGTATGGCGAAGATTATACTCGTAACCGACCCTGGAGTTTCCTCTTCACGGATTCGATACTGGATAGAATCAAATATGTGCGTTAAAATGTCGAGCGAATACTTATCACCCTACTGCGTCACACACAAAGGTTCAAAATAAGCACTTGACAGGATTCGCCCCACCCCCTCCTTGTGTAACCCATGAGAAGCGCGGAGAATTCGTGGCGTAAAATGACTTTGTTAACTTTGGGGTTTGGTATCGACTTGGCTAAGGTATCGATACGGATAAGTCTTGGGGGGGGGGCGTTAAAAAAACCAGATGATAATAACAGCCGAGGGTTGGAGAGACGGGGATGATAATAGGTTTGGTATCGATTACGCGTGCACCTTGGATTAGTTCCCCTTGCTCAACCTCAGATTGGGTCGACCACTTTTGTTTTCTTGGTAGTTAGACTGGGGTAAAAGGGGGGGGGGTTGGTAGTTAGACTGGGGGAAAAGGGGGGGGGTGGTAGTGAGACGGGGGGGGAAGGGGGGGGGGGGGGAGTGAGACTGGGGGGAAGGGGGGGTTGGTAGTTAGACTGGGGGAAGGGGGGTTGGTAGTTAGACTGGGGGAAAGGTATATAACTGGTGCATCTATCCACCTTCTAACTCACTTCTGAATCGACCGAACGATCCTTGTCATGCATTGCTCCATAGAGATCCATTATTTCTATCACATATTTCGTCATAGAAATTTCTTCCATGCATATCTATCCATCCACCCATCCATTTATCCCTACACCCATCCATCCATCCATCCACCCATCCATCCATTCGTCCGTCCATCCATCCACCCACCCATCCACACACCCACCCATCCACCCGTCCATCATCCATCCTCCATCCATCCGTCCATCCATCCATCCACCCATCCATTCATCCCTACACCCATCCATCCATCCACCCATCCATCCACCCATCCATCCGTCCATCCATCTATCCATCCGCCCATCCATCCATCCATCCAGCCATCCGTCCATCCACCCATCCCTTCATTCATCCATCCATCCACCCACCCATCCATCCCCCCATCCATCCACCCATCCGTCCATACACCCATCCGTCCATCCACCCATCCGTCCATCCACCCATCCGTCCATCCACCCATCCATCCATCCACCCGCCCACCCATCCGTCCATCCACCCATCCATTCACCCATCCATCCACCATCTCTCACTACTGTACTACCCCTCCATCTCTCACTACTGTACTACCCCTCCATCTCTCACTACTGTACTACCCCTCCATTTCTTACTACTGTAATACCCCTCCATCCACCCGCCCACCCATCCGTCCATCCACCCATCCATTCACCCATCCATCCGTCCATCCATCCATCCATCCACCCATCCGTCCATCCATCCATCCATCACCCACCCATCCGTCCATCCACCCATTTATCCATCCACCCACCCATCCATCCACCCATTCGTCCACCCATCCATCCATCAACCCATCCATCCATCCACCCATCGATCCATCCATCCACCCACCCACCCATCCGTCCACCCACCCATTCGTCCATCCACCCATTCATCCACCCATCCACCCATCCATCCCCCCATCCACCCACCCACTCACCTTCTTCAGGGTTTCCAAGTTGACGTGAATGGCCAACTCTGTCTTGAGCTTGTCCGGCAACAAACCCAGGGAGTTGATGTCGCACCCGTTGAGTCTACCCCTCGACCACACGTAGTCGTACCACCTCTGGACACGCTTCTGGAGATTGTGGGGCACGTTGTGGGTTTGCATATAGATCTTGGCACCATCCTGTGGTACGAATACATGGAGATGAGGTTAGCAGTGGCGTCACTAGGGGCTGCAATGGGGCGGGTGCGCACCACACGAGGTGACACACTCACAGTGGTGGGTGACACCAAATGAAACATACAAACTAGACAGATGAATCAAGTTGGTTTCAAAACAGAACTCAGTTAAATAGAACAAAAGGGTGCAACCAGAAGAAGGTAGGGTGCCATCAGAGCAGGGTGCCTTAAGAACAGGGTGCTATAAGAGCTCAGGTTGCCACCATAGCAGTATGTATCTAAAAAATGTAGGTTGTTAACAGAGTAAGACTATACCAGAACAGGATGTCATAAGAGGAGGGTGCGACAAGAACAATGTGCCACCAGAACAGGGTGACAACAGAGAGAGAGAGAGAGAGAGAGAGAAGGCGGGGTGTCAACAGAGAGAGAGAGCAGGGTAACAACAGAGAGAGAGAGAGAGCAGGGTGACAACAGAGAGAGAGAGAGAGCAGGGTGACAACAGAGAGAGAGAGAGAGAGAGAGAAGAGTGACGAGAGAGAGAGAGAGAGAGCAGGGGGACGAGAGAGAGAGAGAGGAGAGTGACAACAGAGAGAGAGAGAGAGAGAGAGAAGGGAGACAAGAGAGAGAGAGAGAGAGCAGGGAGACAACAGAGAGAGAGAGAGAGAGAGAAGAGTGACAACAGAGAGAGAGAGAGAGCAGGGTGACAACAGAGAGAGAGAGAAGAGTGACAACAGAGAGAGAGAGAGAGAGAGAGAGAGCAGGGTGACAACAGAGAGAGAGTAGGGTGACAACAGAGAGAGAAAGAGAGAGAGAGAGCAGAGTGACAACAGAGAGAGAGAGCAGGGTGACAACAGAGAGAGAGAGCAGGGTGACAACAGAGAGAGAGAGAGCAGGGTGTCAACAGAGAGAGAGAGAGAGAGCAGGGTGACAACAGAGAGAGTGAGAGATCAGGGTGACAACAGAGAGATGGAGAGAGAGCAGAGTGACGAGAGAGAGAGAGCAGAGTGACAACAGAGAGAGAGAGAGAGCAGGGTGACAACAGAGAGAGAGAGCAGGGTGACAAGAGAGAGAGAGAGAGCAGAGTGACAACAGAGAGAGAGAGAGAGCAGGGTGACAACAGAGAGAGAGAGAGAGAGAGCAGAGTGACAAGAGAGAGAGAGAGAGAGCAGGGTGACAACAGAGAGAGTGAGAGATCAGGGTGACAACAGAGAGATGGAGAGAGAGCAGAGTGAAAAGAGAGAGAGAGCAGAGTGACAACAGAGAGAGAGAGAGAGCAGGGTGACAACAGAGAGAGAGAGCAGGGTGTCAAAAGAGAGAGAGAGAGCAGGGTGACAACAGAGAGATAGAGAGAGAGCAGAGTGACAACAGAGAGAGAGCAGAGTGACAACAGAGAGAGAGAGAGAGCAGGGTGACAACAGAGAGAGAGAGAGAGAGAGAGAGCAGAGTGACAACAGAGAGAGAGAGAGAGCAGGGTGACAACAGAGAGAGAGCAGGGTGACAACAGAGAGAGAAAGAGAGAGCAGAGTGACAACAGAGAGAGAGAGAGCAGAGTGACAACATAGAGAGAGAGAGAGAGAGCAGAGTGACAACAGAGAGAGAGAGCAGGGTGACAACAGAGAGAGAGAGAGCAGAGTGACAACAGAGAGAGAGAGAGAGCAGGGTGACAACAGAGAGAGAGAGCAGGGTGACAACAGAGAGAGAGAGAGCAGAGTGACAACAGAGAGAGAGAGAGAGCAGGGTGACAACAGAGAGAGAGCAGGGTGACAACAGAGAGAGAAAGAGAGAGCAGAGTGACAACAGAGAGAGAGAGAGCAGAGTGACAACATAGAGATAGAGAGAGAGAGCAGAGTGACAACAGAGAGAGAGAGCAGGGTGACAACAGAGAGAGAGAGAGCAGGGTGACAACAGAGAGAGAGAGAGAGCAGGGTGACAACAGAGAGAGAGAGCGGGGGGACAACAGAGAGAGAGAGAGAGAGGAGAGTGAAAAGAGAGAGAGAGCAGAGTGACAACAGAGAGAGAGAGAGCAGGGTGACAACAGAGAGAGAGAGAGAGAAGGGAGACAAGAGAGAGAGAGAGAGGAGGGTGAAAACAGAGAGAGAGAGAGAGGAGGGTGAAAAGAGAGAGAGAGAGCAGGGTGACAACAGAGAGAGAGAGAGAGAGCAGAGTGACAACAGAGAGAGAGCAGAGTGACAACAGAGAGAGAGAGAGCAGGGTGACAACAGAGAGAGAGAGAGAGAGCAGGGTGACAACAGAGAGAGAGAGCAGGGTGACAACAGAGAGAGAGAGAGCAGGGTGACAACAGAGATAGATAGAGAGCAGGATGTCAATAGAGAGAGAGAGAGCAGGGTGAGAACAGAGAGAGAGCAGGGTGTCAACAGATGGAGCAGGGTGTCAACAGAGAGCAGGATGTCAACAGTTAAGGATTGGGGATCTCATCCAATCTTCTTATTAAGCCTAGAATTATTTACAATGACCTGTGTGTCTCTGCGTGTCTGTGTGTCTCACTCTCTGTGTGTCTGTGGCTTCATGTGAGAGAAGCTTTTCAAAACTGAAACATATAAAATCCTTTTTGCGATCCATCGTGGATCAGTCCGGGCTTTCTGGTTTTGCGATTTTATCAATTGCGAGAAGAGATTTGGGGAAGAATATTGATTTTGATGAGGAGTTTAGGCTTGGCCTTACAAGAGAATCAATTGTTTTGATTTTCATGAAGCGATTGACATGTTTGCATTGTTCCAAGGGTGCTGGGTGGCCGAGTGGTCTAAACTGAGCAAATCTCAAGTTGGTGGTCTGGATTTCAATTCCAGCTAGAGCAAAAACACCACCAGCACCACGGGAAGATGGGACTCGTTAACCTTGGACGGCAACTCATCTAAGAGAAGGAAACTCTGAAATCAAACCCGGAGATGGAGATACAATGAAACATTCCGACAACTCCTGCGACGTCACTGGTGCCAAGCTGTATCATCCAATGATGTTCCCTTGGGTTACCCAGCGGCGTGGAGAGAGGCGATTTGCTGTTGGGAACCAGCTTATAATCCTTCAAGGATAATAATCCCAGGCTATGTGGATTTCGTCCTACGAAGCCCACTCCATCGTCACATTGTGACGGACGGATGCCAGCAAAAAAAAAAAATTGTTCCAAACGTCGTTAACACACATTCCATGTTTTCTTCTTTTGCTGCTTTAAGACTTGAAGGTTCTAATTATATTTTTAAAATTAATTTTTTTGTTTATTTGTTATAAAACGTATTAACTGCAGTTAGCACGGTGTTTTGGGTGTCGTATTCTCTGGTGTTTTGGGTGTCGTATTCTCTGGTGTTTTGGGTGTCGTATTCTCTGGTGTTTTGGGTGTCGTATTCTCTGGTGTTTTGGGTGTCGTATTCTCTGGTGTTTTGGGTGTCGTATTCTCTGGTGTTTTGGGTGTCGTATTCTCTGGTGTTTTGGGTGTCGTATTCTCTGGTGTTTTGGGTGTCGTATTCTCTGGTGTTTTGGGTGTCGTATTCTCTGGTGTTTTGGGTGTCGTATTCTCTGGTGTTTTGGGTGTCGTATTCTCTGGTGTTTTGGGTGTCGTATTCTCTGGTGTTTTGGGTGTCGTATTCTCTGGTGTTTTGGGTGTCGTATTCTCTGGTGTTTTTATCATTTGGCATCGTCTTGTTATAGACTGTTTAGGAACAAGCCATACATGTAAATAGGAGATTATTTCTCCCTACGGATAGCAGAGCATAACAAATGCAAGTCATCACAAAAAATGTAAGTTATTACAAGAAATGTAAGTCATTACAAGAAATGTAAGTCATTACAAGAAATGCAAGTCATTACAAGAAATGTAAGTCATTACAAGAAATGTAAGTCATTACAAGAAATGTAAGTCATTACAAGAAATGTAAGTCATTACAAGAAATGTAAGTCATTACAAGAAATGTAAGTCATTACAAGAAGTGTAAGTAATTAAAAAAAAAAGTTATTATAAGAAATGGACAATATTACAATAAATGTAAGTCATTACAAGAAATGTAAGTCATTACCACCGTTTGAATGTAACTCACCAAAAGGCGTTCAAACTCTTGTCTGCTTGCATTCCTGTTATTGATAACATTACCGACTTGACCTGTGGATGTAATGAAAGTACTGTGTTGATGTAATGAAAGTACTGAGTTGATTTAATGAAAGTACTGAGCTGATGTAATGAAAATACTGAGTTGATGTAATGAAGATACTGAGTTGATGTAATAAAAGTACTGAGTTGATTTAATGAAAGTACTGAGTTGATGTAATGAAAATACTGAGTTGCTTTAATAAAAGTACTGTGTTGATGTAATGAAAGTACTGAGTTGATTTAATGAAAGTACTGAGTTGATGTAATGAAAGTACTGTGTTGATGTAATGAAAGTACTAAGTTGATTTAATGAAAGTACTGAGTTGATGTAATGAAAATACTGAGTTGATTTAATGAAAGTACTGTGTTGATGTAATGAAAGTACTGAGTTGATTTAATGAAAGTACTGAGTTGATTTAATGAAAGTACTGAGTTGCTGTAATTAAAGTACTAAGCTGATGTAATGAAGATACTTGAATTGATGTAATGAAAGTACTTTGTTGTTGTAATGAAAGTACTGTGTTGTTGTAATGAAAGTACTGAGTTGTTGTAATGAAAGTACTGTGTTGTTGTAATGAAAGTACTTTGTTGTTGTAATGAAAGTACTGTGTTGTTGTAATGAAAGTACTGTGTTGTTGTAATGAAAGTACTGTGTTGTTGTAATGAAAGTACTGTGTTGATGAATGTCACATTTTTGTTCACCTCCTTAATAAAATGACGTTTATCACTTTCCATACAATCCCAACCATCTTGCTCCCTACATTTCTAGCCATCTTATCTAGCCCCCTTACATCCCAAGACATCTTATCTAGCCCCTTACATCCCAAGACATCTTATCTAGCCCCCCGCCCCCACACCTCAAGACATCTTAACTATTCCCCTTACATCCCAAGACATCTTATCTAGCCCCCTTACACCCCAAGACATCTTATCTAGCCCCCTTACATCCCAAGACATCTTATGTAGCCCCTTACATCCCAAGACATCTTATCTAGCCCCCTTACATCCTAAGACATCTTATCTAGCCCCCTTACATCCTAAGACATCTTATCTAACCCCCTTACATCCTAAGACATCTTATCTAGCCCCCTTACATCCTAAGACATATTATCTAGCCCCCTTACATCCTAAGACATCTTATCTAGCCCCCTTACATCCCAAGACATCTTATCTAACCCCCTTACATCCCAAGACATCTTAACTAGCCTCCTTACATCCCAAGACATCTTATCTAGCTCCCTTACATCCCAAGACATCTTAACTAGCCCCCTTACATCCCAAGACATCTTATCTAGCCCCCTTACATCCCAAGACATCTTAACTAGCCCCCTTACATCCCAAGACATCTTATCTAGCTCCTACAATACCAGACTAGTTGTTTTGTGGTTTTCAAATAAACTCTTTTCCAATTCGGCTAAAATTGAATTCCTCCTCTAATTATTTTCACGCCCAACCCTCCACCCTCCTCTTCCCCTCCTCTTTCCCTTTTCCCTCCCGGGCAAAGAAATAAAATAAATAATAATAAAATATTTGACTACTGAGGCTTTTCCCTTGTACGTCTGCTAAAAATCGGTCGCGCAACAAGCAAAACACAGTTGATCTAAAACAACATACTAAACATAGACCCACTCACCTACTATAGTCGCGAACACAAACACTCCAATGAGATAGCTGACAATGACGAACACATATCTGATGGAGAGAAACACACCAAGACAATTGCTTAGACGTGGTATTTATTAGAACATTCACATCTCCCTTTGGATTAGACGTTTTCTTTGATAATATCTTTCTCTTAGAGAAAAATCACATTTTATTTTTAAATATTTAAAAATGTGAAAAAAAAAAAAATTTGAAAAAGTAATTGATTATTTTTATTAGTTGTTTCTTCCATTTCTTTCGTGCGCCCCCACCCCCACCCCAAAAAAAACAAAAACAAAAAAAAAACAAAAAACAACAACAAACAAACTCAAAGTCTAGTAATTTTATAAAAATATATATTTAAGAATATTTCATTAAAAGAAAAAACATCAAAAAACAACAAAGAAGAAAGAAAAAAAGGCTCTGTAAAAGTTGAAATGTGCGCTTTCAATGTATTTATCAAAATAGATATAGCACAATTTTGTTAGGTAATACATCTTTAAAAATCATTGTAGTGATACTGATCAAATGTGTTTAAAAAATGTTATTTTTTCTGCCTGAATTTGACATTTATGTTTTTTACAGCAGCATGAGTTTAAATATTGCTATCAATGGACCGATATCTTTAGTAACATCGAGGCTAGAGAAGTCCTAGCTATAACACACAATTAGGATGGGACTAACGAACACAGGGTTATTTATTAGTAGGTGTCCATAGAGATAAAACGTAAGAACCTTCAATGCAAAATTTAAACGATTTAAAAAAACAAAACAAAAAACATCGATTACAACAGCCAGGGAAGGGGGTGCTGGGTGGGGGGGGGGGCGTTGTCACAACAACAACAACAACAATGTTAGTGTCACAGTGACTGAAATCTTAGTTTTTAAAAGAAGCTCCCCATTCTATGAACCTGTTTGGAAATATTCACCAAACACCCGTGCGCCAATGTCAACAGTGCTGTTTTGTAGCGCTGCTAAACAAAGAGGTCTTAGGTGTACAGCTCGCTTGAAAGTAACTATACTGTCAACAGTTCTGTTTTGTGGCGCCACTGAACAAAGGGCTCTTAGGGTGACAGCTAGCTTGCACCTACAGCTGTGAGCCTGGTTCGTGTGTCACCAGCTCATCTTTCATTCTCCCTCTCCC
>CAXITT010000058.1:646872-661872 GCA_964033795.1 Lymnaea stagnalis
TCCAAGTCTGTCTGGATCTATCTCCAAGTCTGTCTGGATCTATCTCCAAGTCTGTCTGGATCTATCTCCAAGTCTGTCTGGATCTATCTCCAAGTCTGTCTGGATCTATCTCCAAGTCTGTCTGGATCTATCTCCAAGTCTGTCTGGATCTATCTCCAAGTCTGTCTGGATCTATCTCCGCAGTCATCTAGGAGCACATCAAGTGACCAGACTTCGACGTGGCCGCGATTTTTTTAAAGTTCTGTTTTCTTTGAAAAGTCAACCAATCTGTTTGTGAAAAGTCAACCAACCTGTTTGGTCGAGGCTTAGCTTCCTTCTCACCATGACAACAGCCTCCCCCTCCCCCCTCCCTCCCCACGCCACATCCGCCCCACCATGTTCCGGCCCAGCCCTTGAATTGTCCAATTTGGACTATTTTTTCGGCGAACTATCGGATATTATTTTAAGCTGGAGGAAGATCGGGGAAGCGTGCAAATATTTGGTCAACAGTGAATTGGACATCAGCACTCCATTGAATGATTCCACCAACATCTTTAGGTATTTCCGGGACCCCTGGCGCTAATCCCGGTACGCCATGCAGTAATTCCAGCACCCCCATGTTGTAGGGGGTTTAAGGTTGTAAAATGTGATGGTGTAAGTAGACGCAGCTTATGGGTATTTATATCCGAGCACCCCATGTTGTTATCAGTTTACTTCAAATCGTAATCCGCGCACCCTGCGTGGCAATCCGTTTACATGATGTTGTAATCCCTAATTTACACAATGTTGTAATCCATTTACCTTATGTTGTAATTCATTTACCTTAAGTTGTAATTCATTTACCTTATGTTGTAATTCATTTACCTCATTGTGTAATCTGAATAACCCGAGTGATGCTCACGGCCTTATCTTACACCAACCGTGTCTATTAAAGCCCCCCCCCCTCCCCCAACCACTTCCCAGTAGTCCCCCAACCACTTCTCAATAGTCCCACCGCCCCCCTGGAGTCAGTACAACTCCCTTTGAGAACCACAGGTCCTTATGGATAAACCTGTCTTACCACACAGACCACGCAAAACACGATGCAAAGCAGTAGTTCCATAGCAGTAGTTCCATAGCAGTAGTTCCATAGCAGTAGTTCCATAGCAGTAGTTCCAGAGCAGTAGTTCCAGAGCAGTAGTTCCATAGCAGTAGTTCCATAGCAGTAGTTCCAGAGCAGTAGTTCCATAGCAGTAGTTCCATAGCAGTAGTTCCATAGCAGTAGTTCCATAGCAGTAGTTCCATAGCAGTAGTTCCATAGCAGTAGTTCCATAGCAGTAGTTCCATAGCAGTAGTTCCATAGCAGTAGTTCCATAGCAGTAGTTCCATAGCAGTAGTTCCATAGCAGTAGTTCCATAGCAGTAGTTCCATAGCAGTAGTTCTATAGCAGTAGTTCCATAGCAGTAGTTCCATAGCAGTAGTTCCAGAGCAGTAGTTCCAGAGCAGTAGTTCCATAGCAGTAGTTCCATAGCAGTAATTCCATAGCAGTAGTTCCATAGCAGTAGTTCCAGAGCAGTAGTTCCAGAGCAGTAGTTCCAGAGCAGTAGTTCCAGAGCAGTAGTTCCAGAGCAGTAGTTCCATAGCACATGCTTTTATACACGGACTATACAAAACATGATGTATATTAGAACTTCCGTAGCACATACATCAACACACATACTTGGTAACAAAGAAATCACAAACACACACACATTGATATCAGCTTTGATAAAAATTAAACAAGTATCTCTAAAGAGATGAGTTGTTTGAATAGCTGAACTTCATCCTATTGAATTTGCTGTGGATATAAATGTGTGTGTTTGTAAAGATTTATTAACCCCCCCCCCCTTTTTTACAACACGACGTCATCTAAATTCAGAAAAGGCAACAGTCGTTAAGCCTTGTAATCTAAATTCCAATGTTGAAATCCTCGCTGCAAACAAGGCACATGTCCAATCCGCTTATTGAAGAAGGTTCGGTATGAATATCTCGGCTAATGAAGAAATACAGAGCGGACCGTACCCATCCGATTGCCACATAGCAATTCAGTTGATCAATTAGTCGCACAGTTTAAAGTTTGTCCGCTAGAAGAAATGGTATTGTTTAAACAGACACAAGCAGATGTAAAACAGAAATGAACAGGTATCAACAGTCATAAGGAGATATAAAAAAACAACAAAAACAGATCTAAACAGAATCAGACAGATGTAAACAGACATGATATAAACAGGCATAAAAAAAAAGGCAATGACAGACATGGACCGACATAAATAGATATAATCAGGTTTATAAATAGGCGTACCAATCTCTGCATGAGATCGTTCTAAAAATCGTAGACTTCAAAGACTGGGCGCCCAAAATCGAAGAAGAATTTGAGACCCGCTCCGGAGACCTGCCTTAACAAAGCTTTAAAAGATTAGAATATTAATTCGCAATCCTGAGCCCATGCCATCAGCCCCTCTGGCATCTGTCAGCTTAAGGTCGGTCGGGATGGCGTCCGGGGGAAACCCGATCCAACATCCTAACTGGCCTTTGATGCGCCGGTTAATATTTGCATTGCCGCTGGCCAGGTCGTTTGAACCGATCGTTAATTCAAATTTCATCGTTACCTTTGACCAGGTATCATGCTAATCAATTACGTCGGAAGGCGCCCGAGCCGGCCGCGGAGTGGAGGTGCCCTGAAAGGGGCCAGATTGAGCGAAGATGGAATGTGAGCTTAATATTTCAGTGCAGCACTTTTGAGAGTAAAATGTTCATTGATGGTTTGATAATAAATTAAAATTCTTGACATGGTGAGAGCACCGACTAGCCAACAATGCTACAGCTTCATATTAACTTTGAATACTCTCTTTGATTGCGTTAAAATCTGTGAATCTTATATTTAACCCAGGCGTTCGGGGAACTTTTTCATGAATTACTCCAACAGACATTACGTGACGCTGAGTTCACACCCCCTCCCTCCCCCCTTTCCTCCACGGGAATGGGGAGATAATCTTGGACTGTTTTAGTAAAAAAAAAATTCTTGACTTTATTTACACTAAGCATAAAATTTAAACAATAAAACAAATAAGGCGAGTTGATGCGATCTAAATAGTTTTATACAATCCTGAAATAGAAACAAATGGATTTCTTTACAAACTTTTCCCCCTCAGTTGTTTCATTAAAAAAACAACAACATAGTATCAAAGCAGAGACCGACCGAAAGTGATTTTCTGATTTCGGCCGAAACCGAAACTAGGCCGAAATTTAAAAAATGACTTTCGACCGAAACCGAATTTCCGAAAGTTTACATTTCAGTTTCGGCCGAAGCCGAAATTAAACCGAAATTTAACTTTATGGTTTCAGCCGAAACCGAAGCCCAAGCCGAAACTGATATATTCAGGTATTTTGCAACATTTACATGCTTTATTTTTAAAATGAGATCATTGTGAGTATTGATAAATAAACATTTAATGAATACTTTGGGTTTTACTCTTTTAATTGAAAAAAAAAGTATTATCATAAGAGTAAATATGAAAAAAAGGAGGGGGGGGGCAAAATTTATGCAAAATAGACCTTTGAGTGCCCTTTTCTTTTATAAAATAGTTACAATCTAGAACATACACCAAAAATAATCATTGTGGCTGTAATAAAACCAATTGTCACCTAAATCTCAGTTATTAAGGCTATAGAAATATCACAACAAATGGTTCGCGGTTTTCGTCATGCTAATGCTTTGTGTTTTCTTTAATAGCTGGCAAGATATCCCTGTATTGATATTTAGCCTAGTACCAACACATTAGTCTTACTGTGCTGGTGACGTCATTATTTCGTTCGGTGACTACTTCCCTCACCTCCCTTGGTGGGGCAAATTATTATTTTTTTTTAACCAGCTGTCTTAAAATAGTTCTTCTGACGGGTCTCGACGGAGAATCGCAAGACATCTAAATTGGTCGCCTAAATCATGAAAGTAAAGAGGTCTGAAGTAGCCCTGCTACAGAATTATAATACAAGCCAGTGATGCGTGCACAAAACTTGTTCTTTGGTCAATACCAATGTTTATGAGCAGGATGATGATGCATTTCAAGAAATGAATGAATGAAAAAGACTAAGTTTCCTTAATAATAAAAAAACACACAAAAAACACAAATTATAGAAGAAATATGACCATTCCCTAGGATTATGCAATATTATTCACCTTTGCCTGTGACAACATTGATGAGCATGATAATAATAAATCAAAATGAATATCACAAATGAAGGCATTGAATAAACCTTGGGTTCCAAATATTAGTTTTGAAAAAAATTAAAACAAAAATAATGATATAAAATATTACATTTCCACAAGTTGTTTTTTTTCGACCACACAACTGTTTACACCTGCCTGGGCCGAATGAAAATGTAATATTTTTTTTTTGGAAATAAAAGACAAGTAGGTCATCATGCAGCTGTGAACAGTTTCCGCAGAGCATTCATTAAATAACATACGATGACAGCTAGAAGTCGAACAATTGTGAATATCGGATTGCCATCCTAGAGGCAGACAGTCTGACCTATGGCAGATGACCGAAAACCTCAGTCACTTTCGGCCGAAACCGAAATTGAACCGTAAGTTAATATTTTAGTTTTGGCTGAAGCCGAAATTAAACAGAAATTTAACTTTTTGGTTTCGGCCGAAACCGAAATTAGTCCGAAAGTGATCAAATGGCCAATTTCGGCGCCGAAACCGAAGCCGAAGCAGAAATTCGGTCGGTCTCTATATCAAATTAGCGACTTCATGACGCAAGAGCAACTATTTCAATACTGCCTTCAAGGCCCTGATATTATGTTAACTGGCTCAATAGTGGTGATGTAATAGCAACCGTTTCAATGCCTAAGCAGTGATGTCATGTTAACTGGCTCAATATATTCCTCAAATGTAATATTTGAACACTGTTTCACACACACAGCTTACTTTGCAGAACCAGCTGTTCTTGTTCTGTTCTGCTCTCTGTCGCGGCCCTCGATTGACACATTTATTTAAGGCTCACGACACATTAAAAGTTCGTTTGGAGATTATTTTCCCTATATAAAAGGCGAGATACGCCTTCGGTTGTTCTATTTCGAGGCGGAGAAATAAAGAATAGGAAACGTAATATTTGAAAATAAACGATTCATAGGCGTATGCGTTTGTTCGAGGGTTAAAAGACCCCTCCCCCACGCCCCCCTTTAATTTGTTAAATTATGACGTATGATTATATCAAGTTAACACGAGCCAACAAAACACCTTTCTTGCACTGATCGTCAAAATATTTTAGCATAAAATACAGCAAAAGGCGACCAGGTCAGCTTGACGTCCACAAGACAAGACCTGCGGTCAAACTGGCAGTCAGGCCAACATTGACCACAACATGTTGGTCGTGTTTATTTATGACACCGGCCAGAAAGAATATTGCCACCAAAAAATGTTACAGGTTTTTTGTTTGTTTGCAAGCAATAGGAAAAAAATTATGCACACGTGCATTTTGGGCAAAGGTCCATGGCTTCAAGTAAATTTGAGTTTCATGATTTCAAATAAATTTGAGTTCCATGATTTCAAATAAATTTGAGTTCCATGATTTCAAATAAATTTGAGTTCAATCTTTTCAAATACATTTGAGATCCATGATTTCAAATAAATTTGAGTTCCATGATTTCAAATAAATTTGAGTTCAATGTTTTCAAATAAATTTGAGTTCCATTATTTCAAATAAATTTTGCGTTCCATGCTTTCAAATAAATTTGAGTTCCATGATTTCATATAAATTTGAGTACCATGATTTCAAATAAATTTGAATTCCATGTTTTCAAATAAATTTGAGTTCCATGGTTTCAAATAAATTTGAGTTCCATGATTTCAAATAAATTCGCGTTCCATGATTTCAAGTAAATTCGCGTTCCATGATTTCAAGTAAACTTGAGTTCCATGATTTCATATAAATTTGAGTTCCATGATTTCATATAAATTTGAGTTCCATGAT
Source organism: Lymnaea stagnalis (assembly GCA_964033795.1). NCBI lineage: Eukaryota > Metazoa > Mollusca > Gastropoda > Lymnaeidae > Lymnaea > Lymnaea stagnalis. The sequence continues at coordinate 652,848 of CAXITT010000058.1, forward strand.
TTCAAATAAATTTGAGTTCCATGATTTCAAATAAATTTGAGTTCCATGTTTTCAAATAAATCTGAGTTCCATGATATCAAGTAAAAATTGAGTTTGATGGTTTCAAGTAAATTTAATTAAAGTCTAAACTAATTAACATTTTTCACTAACAAGTGCGCTCATAATTCTCAACTTTTCATTATGACAGATGGAGTCAGTTTCTCACTGACATCAAGTCTTTTGTCTGAATAAACTTAGTTGTAGTCTTATTTTGATTATTTATAGCATTATGAGTTGAATACATACTAATAGTAGTTTTCAGGTTTTTTTTTTGTGTTGCTATTTCTAATATATATTTATTTATATCGTGACTCAAAGCAGAAGAAATTGGTAAAGTTAAAATTGTTATAGATCTCGCAATGTGATCCTAAATGCAGTGATAATGGTGTGTAACAAGGGGTGACAAGAAACGTCTTCAACCAACCCACTCCGACAACACCACTCAAACGAACCCACTCCGACAACACCACTCAAACGAACCCACTCCGACAACACCACTCAAACGAACCCACTCCGACCACACCACTCAAACGAACCCACTCCGACAACACCACTCAAACGAACCCACTCCGACCACACCACTCAAACGAACCCACTCCGACCACACCACTCAAACGAACCCACTCCGACAACACCACTCAAACGAACCCACTCCGACCACACCCCTCAAACGAACCCACTCCGACCACACTACTCAAACGAACCCACTCCGACAACACTACTCAAACGAACCCACTCCGACCACACCACTCAAACGAACCCACTCCGACCACACCACTCAAACGAACCCACTCCGACCAAGTAGAGACCGACCCAATTTCGACTTCCGTTTCGGAGCCGAAAGTTCCCATTTGATTACTTTTGGCGCAGTTTCGCTTTCGGTTTATTTTCGGTTTTGGCTAAAAGTGACTGAGGCTTTCAGCCGTCTAACCCGTAAGTGATTGCGACTTTCGGTCTTCTACCAAAAGTCAGACTGTCACTCTGTCAGTCTGTCGGCCGGCAATCCGATCATCATTACTGCTCGACGTCGTGCTGCCAGCGTCTGATATCTGACTAATCCTCTGCGAGCACTGCTCACACTTGAATGATGTAATACTTGTCCAATATTTCGGAAAATAACATTTCAATTAAGCCTGGAAAAGGTGAATATAAGTTTTGTGGACAAAAAAATACGGGAATAATAATATTTATATTATTATTTTTGTTTTAACTTTATTTTGGGAAATTTTGGGAAACCCAGGTTTATTCAGTTCATTCACTTGTGACATTCCTTTTGATTTGTCATGGTCATGCTCATAAATGATGTCACAGGCAAAGGGGAATAATATTGTGACCCCAAAAAATCCTAGGGAATTAGGGAATTATAACATTTCAATTACAACACACTCACACACACACACACACACATGTATATATATATATATATATATAATATATATATATATAATATATATATATATGTGTGTGTGTGTGTATATTTCATGTTCTTTTAAAAATAAAAATTAGGGAACCTTAGGCATTTTGAATTAATTCATTTTTTTTAAAAATTCATCGTTCTCATGTTGATAAACATCATGATGGACGCAAGGACACACGTATGCATGTATCACAGTTTCGTATAATAGTGATCTAGTAAGCCTGCTGTATCATCAAACTCAACGTAGCTCAACATTCCTTCAAATTTTGTTTAATCTGGGTCAAGTATAAAATTAGCTGAAAAATCATAATTGAGATTTAAAAAAAAAAAAAATTGCTGTCAACCAATGACAACGAGTGTTTCAATGAAATTGTGTGGTTGTGGTTTAGCGGAACAAAGTGTACCTCCAAGACACCTCCAAGACTCATGTCTGGACATTCCAATAACAAAATACATAGACTAAGCTTTCGATCGATAACAAATATGCCTAGGAAGCGGTGTAAATTTATTATAAAAGCAAAAGGCACCCAATGGTCTAGTTCACATGAAATTCACCCCACACGCCCCAAAAGTCAAAATTTTCTTTTACCATACTTCTTTAAAATATATTTAGCAACGTTAAATTACTTTTTAATTCAAATGGTAAAAGCCAAAGTTTTCAAAAGATGTTTATGCATTAAAATAAACGAAAAATCTAATTTTTGATAAAAAGAATATAACAATAGATACTCCCCCCCCCCCCAACCCCAAATCAATTTTTCGATGTACTTAGCCCGTATGCGCCAATGAATTTCGAAATATCTAAATCTTTCAGTGTGGTTTCGGGCGAAAGTCTCGTTAAGCCTTTGCCTTTGGTTTCGGGCGACAGTCTCGTTACGCCTTTGGTTTCGGGCGAAAGTCTCGTTAAGTCTTTGGTTTCGGGCGAAAGTCTCGTTAAGCCTTTGGTTTCGGCTTAGCTTACGCACCGCACAAGGACCAACAGGTCTTATGTGACGTATGCTCCAGGCAATATTTCAAACAACACTCAGGCTCACAGCTCGAGACCCAAACAATGTTCCAACTGGACACAGTACTGCTCATACCTTGACCAGGATATCATGGTCACCTGTTTATTGCGGAAATGATGTCACGTGGGCTGGTGTAATGAGTTTTATTTTATCCGAAACAATAAACGGTGTTCCTTAACCAAGGACGACCACACCCGCCTGGAGTGTAGAATATAGCAGTGTCAGGAGTGACCTCACCCACTTGTGGTGTAGAAGGCAGTGCCAGGGGTGACCACACCCACTTGTGGTGTAGAAGGCAGTGTATGGGGTGACCACACCCACTTGTGGTGTAAAAGGCAGTGCCAGGGGTGACCACGCCCACTTGTGGTGTAGAAGGCAGTGCCTGGGGTGACCACGCCCACTTGTGGTGTAGAAGGCAGTGCCAGGGGTGACCACACCCACTTGTGGTGTAGAAGGCAGTGCCAGGGGGGTGACCACACTACCATGGGGTGTAGAAGGCAGAGCCAGGGGTGACCACATTATTGCTTGTGGCTAAGTTGTGCAACCAACCGGTCATCATGGGAGCAGTTGGGTGCAGTCGCCGAAAACTTGGCATTTGTTGGCATTCGTAATGAGATTTGAGGACAAGGGAAAAATAGTTCAAAACTTGAAACGTTGCTTTTGTCAGTTAATTCAGAGATGTGATACATACGTTCCTGAGTTTCTATCCTGCACTTTGATTGGTTGATATTGTAAAGCCAAACCAATAACCCAACTCGAGTGGCATATAGATATAGATATAGATATAGATAGATATAAACGTAAGCTTTAATTAGGATCCGGGTTTAAGAAGACTTAAAATTAAAATAATAACTAAATAAGAGAAAATAATATATTTTCTAGGATAGTTATATAGAAACTGATTAAGTTTATGTAATTATTACTAATTATATTTTAAAAATAATATTTAATATAGAAAAAAAATACTGGCTGTAATATTTGTACTGTATAATAGCGTACATTCGAAGTGTAATAAAATACTATTTAATGGCATAGCATTTACAAATATACTAACAATTTAATTATATTAAAAATGAGTGTCATAATGTAATAGTACAAAAGAAATCATATATATTTTAAACATAAAAATGATCAAACCGTTACACTTTAGTGTTAATTTATGAAGGACTGATTAGCAGTTATAGATGGGGTAATACTAGATAATATCAGTAACTAAAACGAAAAAAAGAACAAACAACAACAACAAACAAAAACAACAAACAACAACAACAAACAAAAACAACAAACAACAACAAACAACAAACAACAACAAACAACAACAAACAACAAAAAACAACAAACAAAAACAACAAACAACAACAAACAACAACAACAAACAAAAACAACAAACAGGAAACAAAAACAAACAACAACAAAAAAAAACAAACAACAAACAACAACAACAAACAACAACAATAAACAAAACAACAAACAACAACAAACAACAAACAACAACAACAAGCAAACAACAAACAACAACAACAAACAAAAACAACAAACAACAATAAACTACAAACAACAAACAACAACAACAAACAAACAACAAACAGCAAAAAACAAATAAAAACAAACAACAACTTACTCGTTATTATTATCCGGCGGTGGAAGGTCACCAATGGTTGTCAGTGTCAAGGTCGACCAGAACAGAGATCGGAGATATTTCCGGTTGACGTCGGCAAAGTCTCCGACAGGTTTCGGGTACGCCCAGTCGCCCTTGAAGTCCTCGGCCTCGCTAATCATGTAGTAGAAGGCGGCAAACCAATGGGCACCCAGGAACAGAATGTGGGTCAGGTTGATGACCCGGATCAAGTTAGGATAAGCCGTCCGAGACTCGAGCATGTGCAGGAATCGAAACGTCCGATACACCTTCAGGAACCGGGGGAATCGGATCATCGGGTGAACGCCGATGACGAGCTGCAAGAGATCCAGCGGCAGGAGGCTCAGAAAGTCCACGTAGATCACTTTGGACTTTGTGTACCGTTCCCTGAGTTTTTTAGAATCGTACACCATGAGCCCCTGGTCCAGGTATCCGGTGCGGAACTGCACGATGATGTCGAGTATGTAGATGATGTCGAAGATAGCGTCGAACGAGAACCAGCAAGGATAGCAGCCCTCCTGGATCTCTTTGAACGCCTCCCGCGCGATGGGCGTCCACACGTTGTACAGCACCGACACCGTCACGACGCCCAGCCAGTAGAACATGAAGTTCCCGTCGTGCTGGATCACGAGCCTGCCGTCGTATTTCTCCGAGGAGTCGTACGCCCTCGGCACGCCCTCGTCCGTGGACTGCGAAGTGTTCTGAACGTTCTGGTGGTTCCTCGTGGAGAACTTCCTGAGAAAAGAGTCTTCACGATTCAGCGTGTGTTTGGTCTTCTTGGTGCTTTGCATTTCATTGGCGGCCTTCAGTGTGTTCCGCAGTCTTCTCCAATTGGAACCGGGGAACATGCCACGCTTGGCGAAACGTCGGGAGTGTCCTTTGGTGCTGCTGCAGGCGGACGGCGGCCTGGTCGGCTCTTCGTCGGTGTTTCCTTCCTGCTGCTGGTGGCCGTTGGTCCAACCGGACACGCTGAGCGAAAGGTTGGATTTGTCGTTGTCGCTGTTATTGTTTTTGACTTTGATCTTCTTCTTCTTCTGCTTTTTCGTATTCCCGAAGTCATTGCACGAATCGGAGCGGTGGTCATCGCTGTTAGTGGTTGCGGAAATCACGGATTCTCTATCGGCCGAAGAGCGTTTGTCGGAGCAGAGCGCTTCCTTTGAACGCAAGCTCACAGACCCATCCTGGCTCTGAGACACATCTGGCAAGGTTGCGGAATCGACCGGCGATAGGTTGTTGACGGGTGACTTATCCGTCAAGTCGTCCAGAGACTTACCTTCCAGATAGAACTTACAACACAAATCACTTCTCTTGTCGCCGATCAAGAGTATATCCCTGACGACGTTTTCAAAGCTCGGCTCGTCTGCCGAGTGCACGCGGCTCTGACGTTTGCATCGTACGAATCGCGGGGAAACTGTCGGTGACGTGGCAAGCGTGGGCTCGGAGTAGTCGACCTTTGAAGCGAAATCCTTTCTCAAACTCGCTACTTCGCCACTGGTAAGCTCCCTTTTTGGTCCTAATGGGCTATCATTTGTCCCGGAACTGGCGTGATCACCACCAATCCTAGGGCTGTTTTCCTGTACGCCATCTTGAAATAATGGGAGTGGGGGTTCAGAAATTAACGCATCGTTCGACTTCCGTTGCTGCTGCTGGTGTTTACACGGGGGCCGGCTCTGCGGCGCGCGGCTGTGCTGCGGTGAAAGGCGACGTATCCAAACCTGCTGGGCCGATACCTTTTGTGGCACATTGTCTGGGACTACATAATCCGTCGACTGCTGATCGCTACAAGAAGTCGCCCCCCTCCCCGACGTCGACCCCCTGATCTCCGGCGGTCCGCTGTTGTGCTGTTTGTCCAGGGACGACGTGGAGACGCTTCCCCCAAAAGCCGCTCGTTCCCCGACTGAGCATCTGTCGGGCGGGTCTCTGCGTGCCGGGCCTGGGATCGAGGAGAGCATGGTGGCACAGGTGTCAGCCGTCACCCGCCCCGACACACGGTCCCCCCGCCATTCGACATGTTCCACTGGTCGACCGGTACCTCCGCTACTTCGCGTCTCGGTGGAAAATTGAAGAAAAATCAGCTTTAATTGGGTGGATAATTGTCTCGTGTGCAGGAGATGGAACTATTTTAGGGACTATTTTTCTTTCTTTCGTCTTATTGATCAGACGACTGGCTGTGACATCTGAAATGACAGAGTGAATTATATTGACTTCTTGTCTTACAGCAGTGGTCCTCATAATGCAACAATTTGAGACTCGTTCACATAAAGAAATATTTACAACAAAAAAAAATATTTTGTTCAACTGTCGTTAAAAAAAAAAAAAAAATTAATTAAAAATTACATTTTTATATTTTAAATAAAGCTTGCACGCATGGGTTTTGAGGACCACTGCGTTGAAACCGTCAGTGTGATATTACAAATGTAAATTTTGTCTGTTGCTTACATTAGAACTGTAAAGTTTGTTACAAGATGTCAAATGAACCAAAGCCGTATGAATGTTCACACTTCAGTTCATGAGGATGGGACCAAAAATGTCAATATGTTTTTAAAAAAATATGAATTAAATGTTATCGAAAAAAAATTATTTGACTAGAAATTGTTGTATTTGACTAGAAATTGTTGTATTTGACTAGAAATTGTTGTATTTGACTAGAAATTGTTGTATTTGACTAGAAATTGTTGTATTTGACTAGAAATTGTTGTATTTGACTAGAAATTGTTGTATTTGACTAGAAATTGTTGTATTTGACTAGAAATTGTTGTATTTGACTAGAAATTGTTGTATTTGACTAGAAATTGTTGTATTTGACTAGAAATTGTTGTATTAGACTAGAACTTGTTTCTTATGCTAGAACTTGTTGTATTTGACTAGAAATTGTTGTATTTGACTATAGCTTGTTGCTGTTTCTATTGTTTGACTATATTTACTTGTATTTAGTTGTAGACTAGTTGTATTAGACTATAACTTGTTGTATTTGACTAGAACTTGTTGTATTTGACTAGAACTTGTTGTATTTTACTAGAACTGTTGTATTTTACTAAAACTTGTTGTATTTTACTAGAACTTGTTGTATTAGACTAGAACTTGTTGTATTCGACTAGATCTTGTTGTATTAGACCAGAACTTGTTGTATTTGACTAGAACTTGTTGTATTTTCCTAGAACTTGATGTATTAAACTAGAACTTGTTATATTTTACTAGATCTTGTTGTATTAGACTAGAACTTGTTCTATTAGACTATAACTTGTTGTATTTGACTAGAACTTGTATTTGACTAGAACTTGTTGTATTTGACTAGAACTTGTTATATTTTACTAGAACTTGATGTATTTTACTAGAACTTGTTGTATTTTACTAGATCTTGTTGTATTAGACTAGAACTTGTTGTATTTGACTAGAACTTGTTGTATTTTACTAGAATTTGATGTATTTTACTAGAACTTGTTGTATTTTATTAGAACTTGTTGTATAAAACTAGAACTTGTTGTATTTTACTAGAACTTGTTGTATTTTACTAGAACTTGTTGTATTAGACTAGAACTTGTTGTATTAGACTAGAACTTGTTGTCTTAGGCTAGAACTTGTTGTATTTCACTAGAACTTGTTGTATTTTACCATAACTTGTAGTATTAGACTAGAACTTGTTGTATTTCACTAGAACTTGTATTTGACTAGAAATTGTTGTATTTTACCTGAACTTGTTGTATTTTACTAGAACTTGTTGTATTAGATTAGAACTTGTTGTATCTGACTAGAACTTGTTGTTTTTGACTAGAACTTGTTATTTTTGACTAGAACTTGTATTTTACCTGAACCTGTTGTATTTTACTAGAACTTGTTGTATTAGACTAGAACTTCTTTTATTAGACTAGAACTTGTTCTATTTCACTAGAACTTGTTGTATTAGACTAGAACTTGTTGTATTAGACTAGAACTGTTGTATTTTACTAAAACTTGTTGTATTTTACTAGAACTTGTTGTATTAGACCAGAACTTGTTTTTTTTTTTACTAGAACTTGTTGTATTTGACTAGAACTTGTTGTATTTGACTAGAACTTGTTGTATTTTACCTGAACTTGTTGTATTGTACTAGAACTTGTTGTATTTTACTAGAACTTGTTGTATTAGACTAGAACTTGTTGTATTTGACTAGAACTTGCTGTATTAGACTAGAACTTGTTGCTGTTTCTATTGTCTGTCTAGATTGATTAATGAGATCAAATTAAATGACTTTAAAAAAATATACCCGATGCGTACAAATTACGCACACATGTACAATAGTCATACTCGATGCGTAAAAATTGACCACACATGCACAATAGTTATACTTGATGCGTATAAGTTGAGCACATGTACAATAGTTATTTATTGATATTTCTATGCTAAAATGTGAAAATGTTAGAACTTTGCAATACAACTATTTTGAAAGGTCGGGAGCTAATTTATGATGCTTTACATGTAATAATTTTTATTGTTCGATCAGAGATTTATCATCCTGTCCATTTATTAACACGCAAGCCTGACTCATTGTTCGTTTGATTAAAAAAGAAAAAGAGAAATAAAGCATATGTGTAGATATAAACTATGAATTAAATGACCATTTATTTACGCATATATCATCTTAAAGTCTTCCGTTAAAAGACTTGCTACACTGCAGCGTGTTGATATATAACAAATCTATCATCAAACACTTGATTTACTCCAGGACATTGGAAGAAAACACGGTGCTCCTATCAACACCTGAGACATCTCCACTCCTCTACTTGGTTCCGTGTATGTGAGACTTTAGAATCTTGTCTGTACCTTGTCATTCATGGGAATGTGTTAACCCTCAGTGAAAGGAATTTTAGATGTGTAGGGATAATCTCAGATAATTATGAGTAATCCATAAAATCTAAAACTGTGTTCATGGTATGTTTATGTTATGTC
>CAXITT010000058.1:672921-684959 GCA_964033795.1 Lymnaea stagnalis
TGCCTTACACTCCCAGTCACTTGTATGTATTTTGGCTGCTTTCATGTCCCTTTGACAGACATCTTTAAATCGCAGACGTTAGCGACCTGTTTTCCTCTTTCCAGAAGCAAGTTCACCATATAGGAGGTCTTTCGGAATGCGGCCGGGACTCATTCTTTCAAGAATAAAATAATATCAAAGCACCCTAACTAGTCTTGCGCCAAGGGACATCTGTCCCTCACAGCCCCCCCCCTCCCACCAGCATTCACCTCTGTTTCTCTCCCTTCTCTATACATGTTCTTTCTCCCTTTCTCTGTCTCTCCATCTCCCTTATTCTCTCTCTCTCTCATCATTTATCTTCTTACCTTCCCCTCTCCCACTCTCTTTGTCGTCTCTCTCCCTCTTGCCCCTTCTCTCTCGATCTCTCTCTCAATTTCTCTCTCCCCTCTCTTTCACTCTCTTCTTCCCTCTCTTTTCTCCGTTTCTTTCTCTCTCTCCCTCTTTCTCCCTCTCTCTATCTTTACCTTTGCCTCTCTCTCAACCTTTCTATCTCAATCTCACCCTCTTCACTCTTTTTCTCTCTCTCTCTCTCTGCCTCTTGCCAGAAAGTAGCACGAGAACAGAACATCAAATACTCGAATCTAGGTATCGATGCCAGCTGCACATGTTCGATACTATCGACACCTGATCGATACTATCGACACCTGATCGATGCTACCGGCACGTGACTTCTGACGGGTGCCGGCCACTAGTTGATACGGTTGACAAGGCTGACCTTATGGCCGGTCACAACGAGCGCCTTCCCTGGGAAGCATGAACAAGAGACATAACTCTAATTTAGAGATTTTCTCCAATTGCCTCCCCTGATATCTCTTTTTTCCCCTGATATTTTCCTCATCGGATTTTTAAAGAATTCTTCTAGACCAGCGGCTCTCAACCTGTGGGTCGAGACCCCTTTGGTTCTTGAGCGACCCTTACTCAGAGGTCGCCTAAGACCATCGGAAAATACATATTTATGAAGTAGCAACGAACATAATTTTATGGTTTGGTTGGGGGGGGGGGGGCACCACAACACGAGAAACTGTATTAAAGGGTAGGGGGATTAAAAGGGTTTTGAACCACGGTTCTAGACAATATCCTCTACCAGCTTTAAGCAATAGGAAATATCTCTATATATAATTCGCCAGCAAAGGTCAAACACCAGCACGGGTCAAACACCACGCAGGCTATTTATAGATACGCCAGAGTGTGGTTCAATAATGAGTTCACTAGCGCGCCAAATATATTTCCCGATAACTACGCTAAATGGTATATGTAGATTTTTAATCACGCCATTGCGTTTGGTGCGTAATATTTTCTTTTCGGAAATGAAATCGTCTCAATTTAAGCATGGTGTAAAATATATTCGGTTTAAAAGTGGTTGGGACATGAGAATATTATTAATATAGTTAATGGGGGTGAAATAAATAGTGTGCAGTGACGTAACAAGAAGAACAAAAAAAGGGGGGGAGGGGTGTAGCAATATTGGCATTCTTAAACTAGCGTAACTTGAGTTCACGTTTTTGTCAAGTGACTTCAGCAGATGGGAAGTTCCCGCATTGCTGTCGCCAATGTTTTGGCGTGCTCCATCTAGTCATGGATATTCAGAGGGGACTAGACGTGAACACCGGACGAGTCTTCAAGTAACCTTCACAGGACATAGCAGCACAAANCCAACAAGTGACGCATTTTATCAAAATCCCAATTAGTGCCCTACCCCCCCCCCCCCCACCACCTCCTTTTTTTCCCGCAAACTATTTCAGAAAAAAACAAAAGATTACGCACCAAACGCACTTGCGGTATCATTTAGTGCAGCTGTCGGGAATTTTATTTCGTGACATCAGCGTCATAATATTTCCTTTACCTTCCAATTGAAAAAAAAAAGGAAAAAAAAAAAAGAAAGATTTTGGGGGGTTTGGGCTGAAAATTTGAGAGAATGTGTTGGCATCGGCATCGAGTCTTAGCGACAAGTTTCAGCTCGATGGGTTGACGGGAAGTTGGTCAATTTGCAGTGCGCAGATTTTGCCACCCAGCAAGCCAGCCTCGAACAAAAGCGAAGTTTAATATAAAGGGATTTGAAAATAATCCAAATGATTTTAGGCCCTGTCACAAAGAACAGTAACAGGATGAAAAGTTTGTTGGTTTTTCTTTACACAGAGTCATCATGATCAAATGCAATGCACGAGGCTATTAGCATAGTTGTACCACGAACTTCAGAAACATGTGAAAGCTTTTCAAGCTATGGTGCCAAAGATATTGCATCAGAAGCTTTCGGTAATATCGTAACGCCCCTTTTAAAAAAAAAATGTAGTCCGTCTAACAAATCCTTCAAATAGGATCTTTTCAAATATTAATGGCGTCAAGGGTGGATTGGCGGCGTAAACATAGAGCGTTACCATGGTAACAACATTATCTTCCGGAAGTGACCGATACGGATAAGTGCAACACTAAGTTATTTTTGCTCGTAGTCTAATAAGATAAGATAAGATTCTTTTATTGATCCAAATAAATGGAAATGTTTTTTGATTGCATTATACATTTTCAGCACAAAAAATAAAACAATTTGAACACAAGACATTTATAATAAATTATTTCAAACAGCCATTCAGTGAGTTCTCTTAGCAAAAAATCGGGGACTTATTAGTTCTCATTCAGATGTGTGACTTCAGAGGAGGCACGCCGGCAAATTCGTACAGATTGGGCAACAACAAAAATATTAATAAATAAAATAATAATAATGGAATTGAGCGACTGTCCCCTGTGCGTCAAAGCCAAACTACTTTGTAAGTGTTTTTTGTGTGTGTGTTTTTTTTTAAGTGCTGAATTATCTTCTTTTTTTAATCAAGGGGATATAACTGATAAATGAAATCTCACAGGAAGAGCCAACAGGAGTGATGAAAAGGGAAGGTCTCCCCCGCGGTGAGTGGAATGGAATTGAGAGATGGTTAGATTAATCGTGGAATGAAGAGCTGAACCTAGCATCACTGATGGTCGAGAGTATCGATTCCAATGTCTTGAAAAGGGTTATATCGATCTCATGTCTTAGATCGTTGAGGAATAACGATACTTGAAGTGTGATGGGAAATAAACAAATATAGCAAAAAACCGCTGTGTTAATGGTTCTATGTAACAGCTGTGTTAATGGTTCTCGTAACAGCTGTGTTAATGGTTCTATGTAACAGCTGTGTTAATGGCTCTATGTAACAGCTGTGTTAATTGTTCTATGTAACAGCTGTGTTAATGGTTCTATGTAACAGCTGTGTTAATGGTTCTATTAAACAGCTGTGTCAATGGTTCTATGTAACAGCTGTGCTAATGGTTCTATGTAACAGCGGTGCTAATGGTTCTATGTAACAGCTGTGTTAATGGTTCTATGTAAAAGCGGTGCTAATGGTTCTATTTAACAGCGGTGCTAATGGTTCTATGTAACAGCGGTGCTAATGGTTCTATGTAAAAACCCCATCAGCACTCCGAGTGGATGGGACTCGTCAACCCTCGATGGCAACTCATCTAAAAAAAAGGTAAACTCTGAATCAAAGCCGGAGATGGAGTCCCGTAGGCGGTATGACATTGACACAATGAAAATTCCGGCGACTCCTGCGACATAGATCGCATAAAAAGCACAGTGAAACACACCGCTGGTCACCCACTGCACCATGCTCTGTTTCCAGTCGTCTTGACCAAGTCTTGCCATTGGATCAGTCAAGGACGAGAGAGAGAGAGGCTTGCCAATGGAGCAATTCTCCCTCACTTTAAACCAAAGAGAATCTCAATTCAACGCTACCTTTCCAAGTTAGACGATTTCCAACAGTAATATTGTGGTCACCTGCATACAATTCAACATATAAAAAGTCGGTTGATTAATTTTTAAACATACATACTCAACACTCTGTCATGATAGATACATTGTTGGTTATAGATTAGTTTTTCTTCTTTCACGCCCTCTGTTTTTTTTTTCGTTCTCTCGTTCTTCTTTGTTTTCTCTCTCACTTTGCCCCTCTCCCCACTCTCCTTCTATTTCTTTCTTGCTTCCCTCTCTCTCTCCCACTCACCCCCTCTCTCTCTCTCTCTCTCTCTCTCTCTCTCTTTATTTATCTATCCATCTCTCTCTTTCTTTGACCCCCTCCTGTATTAGAATCAACCTCACATTGTACTGTAATCTGAACCAGCTGGGAGCCAGAGATCTACTATCTCGTACACATCAGTGGTCGATGTTTGATGGGCGATGCTTCTGTGTCTTTATAGAGGAGTGGTGGTGGGGCGGGAGACACACGGACCGCCCCAAAGGAGTCACGAACGCCAGCTTTACTCCTGACGGCAAGCATTTTAACACCAGCTATACCCCTGACGGCAAGTATTTTAACACCAGCTATGTCACTGACGGCAAGTATTTTTTAACAACTGTCAGTAAATTGTAAGCAGTTGGTATCCTGATCAACAGCCAGTAACTTGTATGACAACATTTACACTGTATGTTTATTTGTTTGTTTGTGTGTACATCTGTTTGTACGTTCATCTATTTGTTTCCACGAGTAACTGTTTTTGTTGTTGTTCTTCAATTATCAAGATAGTTTATAAAAATTTAACCAAACTTCAGCATATCATAACAACAGATTGTGAGAACCGGTCGCAACCACTTAACCAGTTTGTGTAACCAAGCGATTGGTCAAACCCGTTATTTCTTCACTGAATTTTTTTTTATTTTAAAAATGGACCACAGTGACCATGACGGTAAAAACTGGGTCTACTCGTCAATTCTGTCCGGTTAATCAATCACGGCCGGTCATTGAAGGAGTGTGAGGAGCATCGCTCGGCCAACACTACGATCTATTTGAACGGAGAGCGAACCCTATCACAGCCTGGTGCCATTAGATGAGATCCACCCGAGGCCGGGACGAGGGGGGGGGGGTGAATACCCGGCAATTGACCGCTTTGTTGCGTGGGTGATTGGGGTGTAATTATTTGTTAAGGGGGAGGATTAAATTTCCCAGCGGGGCGTCACGGGCGCTAGCAAAGAAATCACCCTCGCTTGAGAAGCCGGTGGGAGGACAATTAGACAAAAACTAAGAGGAGATTATACTTGATAGAACAAAACTAGACTCCTTGAACATAAACACCACTCCACTCTGACATCAAATATTTAATCCTTGTCTACTCAGAAGCCTAACGAAGGACCCCCACCACCCTAACATATAGTTATTGTTTTTAATGCTGCCCCCCCCACCCCCAACTTTTTTTACTTTCTCCCCAACCCATCCCACGCCCCTTATTCACGTGACACCATACAGGTAGACAGAATTGTAGCATGCAGTACTCAGTACTTCACTTGAGCAAGAACTACGCCTACAAGGAGATGCCCTCGTATTTCCACTTCGTACAGATCAAAGCATTATGACTTAAACTACGATTCTCTTAGGCCACCTGCGTCCATCCACACACCCACACGGGCAGAGCGTGAGAACCACCCGACGCCAATAACTCATACATCACAGGTGGCATGTTGTGTTCAAACACTTGTGTGTGTTCATTACGGCACTCGTCGTCGCCGCCTCGGGTTTGATGTTCTGCCCCATCACCGCCATCTCGATGTCGCACTCATGCGTGCACGTCCACAATCACGCGGGCCTCGTTGTTGGACGCGGTAGATGCTCTTTTTTTGACACGGCTCACCTCACTGGCGGCGAAACTGCGCTAACTTTACAGATAAAAAAAATATGTTAGATATCCCGGTTTGTTGGAGTCAGTAAGCCGTTATCTTCATCTTTCAAAGAATTGTTTGATAAGACGAAAACAACAACAACAACAACAACAACAACAACAACAACAACAACGAGTTCATCGGCAAATATCTGGTTTACACATAGCCTCAGATCAATGTGGGGGAGATCAATAATGTAAAGAATAATTATCTTGTTATTAAAATTTTCGTTTGATTTTCTTTGGCATGTTCGTGTGTTAGCTTACTTGGTATTTCTTCTCTGTATGAACTCACTAGAAGATTAGGGGCGTGGATAGGGGGGGGTGTGCTGGTTCTAAGAGTGGGAATGGGGCAGGCCATCTGGGACTGGATATGGCACCCTTGATTCTTCTCTGTATGAACTCACTAGAAGATTAGGGGCGTGGAGGAGCGGGGGGGGGGGGGAAGGAGGCTGTGGCGACAACAACGCCCCCTGGGAGAAGTTTTTCAATTCAAGTTTGAATGTTCA
This sequence comes from Lymnaea stagnalis, assembly GCA_964033795.1. NCBI lineage: Eukaryota > Metazoa > Mollusca > Gastropoda > Lymnaeidae > Lymnaea > Lymnaea stagnalis. The sequence goes on from CAXITT010000058.1 coordinate 679,146, forward strand.
GACCATGAACTTTTAATTTTGATTTAAAACAGGGGTGTCAACCTCAATCGCACGGTCCAAAACTCAGTTTAAAGGTTGCGGGCTAAAACTCAAATCATACGTAAGGTTGCGGGCTAAAACTCAAATCATACGTAAGGTTGCGGGCTAAAACTCAAATCATACGTAAGGTTGCGGGCTAAAACTCAAATCACATGTAAGGTTGCGGGCCGAAACTCAAATCATATGTATGGTTGCGGGCCAAAACTCAAATCATACGTATGGTTGCGGGCCAAAACTCAAATCACATGTAAGGTTGCGGGCCGAACAGGATAAACATTCAATAAGTGGAACATTAATCTTTAAAAAAAATAAATAAATAAATAAATGAAAACAGAGGAAAAGCTTTAATAATTCAAAATCATTGGCATTCCCATTTTCGTTCTTGTGCCAATTTGTCAGAACTGGATGTTTGGCACATTTCTTGGCTACAAGAACAAGTAAGTTCGTTTATCTTGGGAGTAACGTTCTGTGTCATTGAGATTCACATGTTGCACTGCAAGTGTTCATCAGTGAGACGACGCCTGTGTGATGTTTTGTTAATCTTCATCACAGAAAACAGCTGCTCATACAGATGTGTGCTACCCAACATGCTCAAGGTTCGAGCCGCATGTAGACGAAGCTGGGGCACCTCTTCAGGAATGAAAAGAGTGAACTGTGCAGGCCCAACTGTGTCGTACTTTGCCCTTAGTGCCCCATTACACTGCAGCTCTATTAGCTCCACTGCAAATTTACAGGTGCAGTTTCCACGTCTATGACAAATGGGTTACGAAACAGCTCGAAATTACTTTTCTGTGCTTCAAAGTCACTAAAGCGCTTGCGAACTCGGCGCGAAGTAAGCTAAGTGTTTCCGCAAAGTTTTCATTGGGAAACACCATAGCGTTGACTTGAATATAATTATAAGCCGGCCAAGACCTCATAGGCCTGATATGATTATACAGCGGGACGGATGTGGCCCGCGGGCCTTGAGTTGGACACAAGTGATTTAACAGGCGTGTTTAAGCATAAAATATTGATCGCTGTTGAACACAGGCATTGGAGACGCAGGCAGGCCATTATTTCTGACGGTTTTTGTTTTAAACAACTGGAATGGCTTCTTACTGATCAAACATCACGATGTTCCCATAGACACAATGTTTGGACTTTCTTAAAACATCTATTAGCCCAGACGCATGTTAGGTTTCTTAAGAAGATATGCGATATAAAAGATGTTACATATTTGTCTTGTAATATGTGTACATTTTGTAGAGTCAAAAATCCGCATGTGTTCTCTTTGAATGAGGTTCTTTCTTCATTGCTGCGATCTCACATGAATGCCATCAAAAGACATGCTTCTCTATGCAATGATGTAGCAATAAGTTACCGGAAGGCACCGAGCTCACGAAAGGAAATTCCCGATAACTGCGCTAAATGAAATTCTTAAAAAAATACCGAAAGGGCGTTTTGGTGCCTACTATTTTGTTATCGTTTTTTAAAAAAAAAAATAGTTGGTGTACTAAAGTTTCGGTGTAAAAGGAGATAGGACATTAGAATATTAATATAGTTGAGGGCAGGGGCGTCTTTTTAGTAGAGCAGGGTTGGGAATGTGCCCCCACCCCTGAATATGCAGGGTTTTATTTAAATTGCTATGTTCTGTGGCGCCTGTTCTTTATAACAAACCTATCAAGTTTTGGTTTTAACCCCCCCCCCTTTCCCTGATAAAGCCTGAAATGACGCCCCAGGTCCAGCGGCGGTGGCGTACAGGGAGTGAGGAGTATCACTAATCGGGATGCTTATAAAATGATTTGCTTGAATGCATGTTTTGTCCAGTAACTTTAGAAGATGGGAAGTTCACGCATTGCTCCCGCCATTGTCTGGTGTCTGGCTAGAGCGAGTAAAGCCTTCAACTTATTCTATTCATTGGCATCCATTCCACTCCTTCAATCCCTACTGCGATCACTGTTCACTATTCATGTGAAGTGGACCGCATCATTGCCTGCATCCATGGGCGCCCGCAGGGGGGGGGGCAAGGGGGCACTTGTCCCCCCCCCTGGATTGATTGCATAAAAACAATTTAGACAAAAATAGACAAAAAATGTATTAAAGTAAAGAGAAAATAAAGAGAAAGTAACTAAGCTGATGTCCTGTCCGTTCGTTCACCATGCAAATACGCTACAGTAAATTAACACTATATTAAAACATTACTAAAAAATTTTTTGCCCCCCCCCCCCCCCTGGAAAGTTAATCGATTTTTCTGCGGGCGGCCATGCCTGCATCTGTGTTTATTGGTATGCGTTCATTTGAAATATCTCACATACAAAAATTGAGCACATTGTCAAACAGCCAACAAGACGTAGTATGCACTTATGTACGTCACATCATCACGCCCGGATTATGTCATTTAGATCCCTAAAGGCAACTAACATATTTTGTACCACCTGCCCCCCATCACAAATTTCTCTCTAACCCCATATACAATTTGTCAAAAAGTACAAGGGGTAGTAATAAAAATCTTATACTTAGGATAGAATATATTTTTGAGTCTTTTTAACGCCAGATTGTTTGTTTTTTTAAATTTTAATTTTGCTTCCACATTTAATGGTCGCGAAATTTCTGATGACATTCTAGAACCTAGTTATAGTGATATAGCTGCTTCTTAACTCTGTAGATATGAAGTGAAGACCAGAGATGGCGTCCCGTAGGCGGTATGATATTGACACAACGAAAATTCCGACACCTGTGACGTAACGCACCACGAGCCACAGTGACACACACACACGCACACACAAAACACCGCTGGACATCTACTGCATCCTGGTCTATTTGCAGTCGTCTGGACCAAGTCTTGCCATTGGGTCAAATAGGCCATAACAAGAGAGTGAGGCTGATGAATCGAGAAACATGTTCTCCCTTTATACAAAATACAGCTCAATTGAAGGCTACTACTCAAGTCAAAACTACTACTGAAGTCAAAGCTACTACTGAAGTCAAGGCTACTACTCAAGTCAAGGCTACAACTCAAGTCAAGGGTACTACTGAAGTCAAAGCTACTACTGAAGTCAAGGCTACTACTGAAGTCAAGGGTACTACTGAAGTCAAGGCTACTACTCAAGTCAAGGCTACTACTGAAGTCAAGGCTACTACTGAAGTCAAGGGTACTACTGAAGTCAAGGCTACTACTCAAGTCAAGGCTACTACTCAAGTCAAGGCTACTACTGAAGTCAAGGCTACTTCTGAAGTCAAGGGTACTACTGAAGTCAAGGCTACTACTCAAGTCAAAGCTACTACTCAAGTCAAGACAACTACTGTAGTCAATTATAAGGCTACTACTGAAGTCAAGGCTACTACTCAAGTCAAAGCTACTACTCAATTCAAGGCTACTACTGAAGTCAAGGGTACTACTGAAGTCAAGGCTACTACTCAATTCAAGGCTACTTCTCAATTCAAGGCTACTTCTCAAGTCAATGCTTCTACTCAAGTCAAGGCTACTACTCAAGTCAAGGGTACTACTCAAGTCAAGGCTACTACTCAAGTCAATGCTTCTACTCAAGTCAAGGCTACTACTCAAGTCAAGGGTACTACTCAAGTCAAGGCTACTACTCAAGTCAAGGCTACTACTCAAGTCAAGGCTACAACGCAAGTCAAACACTGGCCTCAATTTAAGGGCGGCCTCGGCAACTTTTGCGCCCCGGGCAATTCCAAACTTGGGCGTCCCTTCCTCCTACACATTTTTAGTGCTCATATCAACAGTCCGTTTCAAATGTGCTGCTGGAGACGACTGAAGGGTCCTAACATGGCAGACTTATCCAGCCAGCTTTACAGACACATACACAAAGTCAGTTTTATTTTAGACTTTTCATGACAACCTTTTTTTTTAAAAAAAATTGTTCCAAATTAAAAGAGCTCTTCATTGAAAAAGCCGCAACTCTTACAAGAAAAATGCGCACTTTCATCCTGAAATAATTATCCAATTTAGGATTTAAAAAAAAAAAAAAAGAAATTTGCATTGTGTAATATTCTACAAGCGATTTTTGTTTCTTCTGGCAGCTGCACGAGAAAAAGCACTGGGGACATTTCCATAATCTCAGCCGACTGTTAACATCATTTTATCCAGACATCATATCCAAAGAGTTCAGGCTTTCTGGAGCCAAATAGCCTCTGAAATATCGTTTAATCACTTTTAGACAATGTTTGTGTTCCTTCAGCGTCATATGAACATGCCAAAATGAATTCGGTATCCTTTAGTGAACTGACGCGTGCTACGACTTCGTGTCACACTCTAGGTCTCTAAAAGGATGATTTGTTGTTTCTGACAAGGTGAATTTTGGCATTTTAAGCCTCGCCAAGCTGATGATTATTATGTACAATCCTGTCAACTCTTGATAGCCGGCGAGTAGAAATAAGGATTTAACCGTTAGTTTTTTGCTGTTGTTTTTTAAATGTTTCTTCAACATTTTTCCAACGAGCTGTTTGGGGCAAAGACAAACTCACAAAACAACAACTAACACACAAGTAATAAACAACAACAATAAAAATAAACAACTAACAAACAACAAAACAACAAACGAACAACAACAACAAAACAACAACTAACAAAAAACTACAAAAAACAACAATAGCCGGCGAGTAGAAATAAGGAATTAACCGTTAGTTTTTTGCTGTTGTTTTTTAAATGTTTCTTCAACATTTTTCCAACGAGCTGTTTGGGGCAAAGACAAACTCACAAATCTGTTGAACTAACCCCACACCCATCCCCCCCCCCCCAAAAAAAAAAAAAAAAAAAAAAAAAAAAAAAAAAAAAAAAAAAAAAAAAAAAAAAAAAAAAAAAAAAAAAAAAAACAAGAACAAAAAAAAAACAAAAACAACAAACAAACAAAAATGTTGCAACTGCAGTGGATTTGAATCATCCAGGGGTGTAGAGAGGGGAGGAGCGCAAGGGGTGTTCACCAGGGGCGGATCTTTTTTCTTTATTTGGAGTGGCGGCATTAGGCCGAATGCAGCAATGAATTTTATAATTTACCTTAAATTAACCCTCAAAACATAAAAAAATGAATACAATTTTTTATTGTTTGCAAAATATAAATTCTATTACTTTTAATGCCCATTTTATGAAAAAAGAAATTCTTTAAAAACAATATTTTTCAAACAATTATCTCGGTAAACAATGAAAGTATCCATTGAACACACAGAGGTGCACTCCGGACGGTGTTATGTCAAATGTCCTAGTTATTTATTATCATTTTCTTTATAACTATATAAGATAAGATAAGATAAGCTTGTTTTATTGATCCAAATAAATGGAATTTTTTTTTTTTGATTGCATTATACAGTTTCTGCACAAAAAATAAAACAATTTGAAGACAAGACATTTATAAAAAAAAAATATTTCAAACAGCAGCCATTCAGTGCGTTCTCTTACTGTATTTATATTCTTGGTCCTCAAATTCAAAGTGTTGCTGTTAGGCCGAAAATTCAGCTTCCCACTAAATTTATTATTAGCAAACGCCACCTGTGGATTTCACACAGTTAAACAATTTGACAAAATTAGTTTGGGAAAGTGGGCGGAAAATCGTGGCTCGCGAGCCGCATGCGGCTCTTTAGTGACCTGAGTGCGGCTCTTTAGTGACCTGAGTGCGGCTCTTTAGCGACCTGAGTGCGGCTCTTTAGCGACCTGAGTGCGGCTCTTTAGCGACCTGAGTGAGGCTCTTTAGCGACCTGAGTGCGGCTCTTTAGTGACCTGAGTGCGGCTCTTTAGCGACCTGAGTGCGGCTCTTTAGCGACCTGAGTGCTGCTCTTTAG
>CAXITT010000058.1:685666-734901 GCA_964033795.1 Lymnaea stagnalis
ATGCGTAATTGGAAGCCGACTGTAAACAAGCCACTTCAAAGACCTAAGCCACACCCCTTTGTGAACACAGCGTCTCATGCGGGGTCAATCAGAGGGCACGCACGAGAAAAACAAGCTCTCTATAACACCTCCCCTCTTAAAAGAAAAAAAATTTCATTGTTCAAAAATGGAATTCTTTTTCCATTAAAATTGAAGAAAGTACATTTCTTACTCTCAAATTATTAGACAAAAACTTCCTAATAGCTTATGAACAATAACATAAGTGAAAATTAATTTCTGGACAAGGTATCTGCAATGACATTGTCTTTGCCTTTAATATGTTTGATGTCCAAATTATATTCTTGTAAAAATAGGCTCCATCTTAACAATCTTTGATTTTTGGAGACTATCTTATTCAAAAATATTAAAGGATTGTGATCAGTAAAAACAAGTACTGAATGTAAAGAACAACTGAAATAAAAATCAAATTGTTGGAGAGCAAGAATTAAACCTAAACATTCTTTTTCTACAGTGGAATAGTTTTTCTGATGTGAGTTGAATTTCTTTGAGAAATAAGAGACAGGATGATCTACATTGTGGTCATCTTCTTGAAAAAGAACTGCACCAATGCCAAAATCACTGGCATCTACAGCTAATTTAAACTGTTTGTTAAAGTCTGGTGCAATGAGAACAGGAGCATTAGCAAGTATATTTTTAATGTTTTGGAATGCTTCCTGACAAGCATCTGACCACTGAAATTTTGCATTTTTCTTTAACATATTACTTAAAGGAGTAGCAATAACTGAGAAATTTTTGCAAAATTTTCTATAATAACCTGCCATTCCCAAAAATCTCATTAACTGTTTTCTAGTAGTGGGTGGTGGAAGTGATACAATAGCATTTATCTTAGCTTGAACAGGCTTTACATGACCTTGACCCACTATGTGACCTAAATATTCCACAGTTGCATGACAAAATTCACATTTATTTAAATTTACAGTTACATTTGCCTGCAAAAATTTTTTAAACAGAGATCTTAATTGGTTTACATGAGATGAAAAATCTTGACTGTAAATAATTACATCATCAATATAGGCGCTGCAATTTTCCTGGTCAGCAATAATGTTATTTACAAGACGTTGGAATGTAGCTGGGGCATTTTTCATTCCAAACGGCATTACTTTATATTGATATAAACCATCTGGAGTACAAAAAGCAGAGATTTCTTTTGCTCTGTCAGATAGAGGAACCTGCCAATAACCTGATAGTAAGTCTATCTTGGTTACATATTTGGCATCACCTATTCGATCTATAAGATCGTCTATCCTTGGAATCGGAAAGGAATCAGTCTTTGTGAATGCATTCACTTTCCTGAAGTCAGTACAAAACCTGTAACTTTTGTCAGGCTTTGGGACTAAAATACATGGTGAACTCCAGTTACTAGAGCTTGGTTCAATTATATCATTTTCAAGCATGTATTTTATTTCAGACCGGATTATTTCAAGTTTTTCCGGATTGACCCTATAGGGGTGTTGCTTGACCGGAACTGCATTGCCAATGTCAACATCATGTACAGCAATGTTGGTTTTATTAGGTACATCAGGGAAGAGTAAAACAAAATCTGCAATAACAGACTTAACAACATCCTTCTCTGACAATGACAAATGTCCTAGTTTCTTATCTAAGTTGGCCAATACTTCTGAATTTTTAAGTTTATAATTACCAACTTTTTCTGGGACACTATCAAAGGTTTCAGTAACATTTTCTTTAAGTACTGAAGTTACAGTTGAGATTGTGTTAACATTTGTTTCTGAGGATGGACAATGATCATCACATTTTCTATCAAAATATTCTTTTAACATGTTAATGTGACATAACTGTTTCTTTCTTTTACGATCTGGTGTTAACACAATGTAATTTAAATCATTGATTTTGGACTCAACAACATAAGGACCAAAATATCTAGCTTGTAGTGCTTGCCCTGGTATCGGCAAAAGCACAAGCACTTTGTCCCCTGAAGCAAACTGTCTGAATTTTGACTTTTTGTCATACCAAACTTTCATTTTAGATTGTGAATCTTTTAAATGTGTTTTAGCCAAATTAACGGCATTAAAAAGTTTAGTTTTAAATTTTTGGACATAGTCAAGAAGTCCTTCCGTGGGTGTCGATGACATCCACGTGTCTTTTAAAAGTTTAAGGGGACCGCGAACCGTGTGGCCAAACACCAGTTCGAAGGGGCTGAATCCAAGTGATTCTTGAACTGCTTCTCTTGCGGCGAACAGTAGCATGTTGATGCCTTCATCCCAGTCTTTCTCTTGTTCTAGGCAGTAGGTTCTCATCATGTTCTTCAACGTCTGATGGAATCGCTCAAGTGCTCCCTGTGACTCAGGATGATATGCACTCGACAAGCAGTGTTCTATGCCCAACTGGTTCATCACTTGTTTGAATATTCCAGCCTTGAAGTTGGTTCCTTGGTCAGACTGTACAGACTTCGGAAGACCAAACAATGTAAAAAACTTCGTCAAGGCTTTGACGATGTTCGGAGTCTTGATATTGCGAAGAGGAATAGCTTCTGGGAATCTTGTTGACGCACACATGATTGTCAGCAAGTATTGGTGACCTGATTTTGTCTTTGGCAGAGGTCCAACGCAGTCTATAATAACGCGACTGAAAGGTTCTTCGAATGCTGGAATGGGTTGAAGAGGAGCTGCTGGTATCTTCTGATTTGGTTTCCCTACCACCTGACAAGTATGACATGATCTGCAGTAGTCAACCACATCTTTCTTGATTTTGGGCCAAAAGAAGTGTGACGTGATTTTGTGATATGTCCTCTTTACTCCCAAATGACCTGAAAGTGGTGAGTCATGGGCTAAGTTCAGGACTTCGTTCCGGAATGGGGTAGGAACTACTATTTGATGAACTATCCTCCATTCTTCATCAGCATTTGCGTCTGGAGGTCGCCATTTCCTCAAAAGTATGTCATCTTGAAGGTAATAACATATAGGGAATTGTTCAGCTTCTTCTTGGGTCAAAGCGTTCTCTCGAAGTTTGACTATTTCTGGATCACTCTTCTGTTCTTCAATAAGTTGCATTCGAGTTGGAGTCTTGTAATTACTAGCCTCTTCATTAAGACTTGCGAAAAATGTTTTTCCCAGGTCAATTTCAGGAAGAATTTTATTGCCTTTTTGTGAAATCTCTTTTGGAGAGATCTTGGAACTCATGGCCCTTGTCACAGCACATGCTGGATACAATTCTTGATCTTCTTCCTGATTTTCATTTAAACAAGGTTCATGAGTAACGATGGGTTCGGCTATTACCTTCCCACCAGCTAAGTCATTGCCTAGCAGCAACGAGATGCCGTCCAATGGTAATGTTGGTCGGACACCCACAACCACAGGTCCGGAGACTAAGTCTGATTTTAGGTTGATGAGATGTAAAGGTACATCTATGCATCCCAGCTCTACACCTCGTAACAGGATGTTGCTCCCAGTAGCAGTAGATTCAGATAAGGGAAGTATACCCTCAAGTAGCAAGGACTGTGAAGCACCTGTATCTCGTAAGATTTTGATTGGTTGTAGACTGGAAAAATCACCTGGCAGTGATACGAATCCTTCCGATATGAAAGGCATGAAGTCTTGTATGACATCAGTAGTTTCTGATGTAGAATTTTGGACCTTGGTAGGTAAACTCTTGTTGGAGTCTTGAGAACATTCGGCTAGGGTAGAGGAAGTAAAACTCTGGGTAGAGTCGTCAAAACTTGCACACAAGTCCTCAGTAAAACGCCCTCTGGAGGTAGACCTCTTCTTGGAGCAAAAGGATCTTGGCGACAAGCTCATAAAACTCGCAGTCGAAGCAGGAACTTGGCTGGAGTCAGTAAAACTAGCCTTATTGTTCATAATGGAACTCTTTGATGAGTCGTGACAAACCTCTTTGAAGTTTGTATGGACATCTGGAGAGCAAAAACTCTTGAATTTTGAAAATGTGTTTCCAGATGTATGACGAGACGTACAAGCGGAGACTTTGTGTTGTGTACCAGGATGTGTGGTCTTCTCAGTTTTCTTCTTGAGTTTCCAGCAATCATCCCTCGTATGTCCTTCTTTTTTACAGTAGGCACATGTGTCTTTTGCACCAATTTCTTTCGTACCGGGCTTGAATGGTTTTTGTGGAGGTTTACTGTAAGTTGATACAGCTGTCTTATTGTGCCTGTCATTTTTGGTGTCAGATGGATTCTTGGAAAGTTGATGTGAGATGGTGAAGTCGTCGGCTAACACTGCTGCCGTATGTGCGTCACCTTCGCCACGGTCTGCAATATGTATTCGCACCTCAGTACGAACACAGTTCTTGAACTCCTCCATCAGAATGAGGTTCTTGAATTTCTTGAAGTCTGTCTCGGTGTTGGTTGCGTGCAGCCACTTGTCCAGGAGCCGTTCCTTTTCCCGGAGGAACTCAACATGAGTCTGGCCATCACGTTTCCACAGTTCCCTAAACTTTTTACGGTATGCTTCGGGGACACATTCATAAGCCTTAAGTATTAATGATTTTACTAGGTTATAGTCCCCGCGCTGTTCCGCATTCAGGGACACAAAGACTTCAGATGCCCTTCCGGTCAAGGCTGGTTGAAGTAAGGTGGACCACATAGTTTCAGGAATTTTAAAATTTTGGGCAGTTATCTCAAACTGCGCAAAATATTGGTCAACCTCTTTTTCTGTAAATTTAGGGATTACTTTTGCAAATTTAATTGCATCGCAACCCTGACCGGCTGGAGCCGTGAGTCTATTTTCCATTGCTCCTAAATTGGCCGTTATTTCCATTTGTTTTAACTTTATTGTTAGCTCTCTATCTTTTTCTTCTTTCTCTCTCTGAGCTTTTAGCTCCAGCTGTTTAAGCTCTCGTTCTTTTTCTTCTTTCTCTCTCTGAGCTTCAAGCTCCAGCTGTTTAAGCTCACGTTCTTTATCTAGCTCCAGCTGTTTAAGCTCACGTTCTTTTTCTCTCTGGGCATCTAGTTCCATTTGTTTGAGCTTTAGTTGGAGCTCCATACTTGGATCAGTCGGTTGTGTGACTGAGGCAAGTTCATCTTCAGATAACATGTCTTCATCCACAAAGTGAACGATGATCATGTCTCGTATGGTCTTTTTTACGGCCGAATGAGCTACATTTATTTCTAGAGCTTTAGCAATGGAAAATAGCTCCTTCCTAGAACATTTGTCTAATGCCTCTACTGATGGGTTTTCAATATCAAAATCCATTTTGACACAGGCAAAATATAACAATGATTTTTTTATAAAAATTTAAGCTTAGTGCACACACTAATGAAAAAATTGTAACCAGCTCTGTTGTTGGTGTCGTAAAATGGTATCGTGAACTCAAATTAGTTTGAGTGTATTAAGGTAAACAGTTTGTCAAAATCCACAGAAAAAACGCTCAATTTATTATTGGTGTATTAAAAACTATGGATTAAAATTATCCTCGGAAAATCCCACAATTTGTTAAAATTGGGGTCTAATGAGAATAAAATATGGATTCGGTTATCGCGGACGATGCCCCCAATTTGTTAGAATTGGGGTCTTGAGAAAAATAATAATATAGAGTCCGCTATATCCGGGACGAGCAACCCAATTTGTTACGCACTGACTTGTATTGGGAGAAATTAATCTCCTATTTTAATTTTAATTGGCTCGTTGTAAACAGTGCCTAACAAAGGACGATACCATATAATCAACAATATTAAAGATACGACCCAAAACAGTTTCTAGTTACAATTAATTAAGATTTATTATGTCTTAAGATAATTACAAAATAAAATAAAATAAAATTACAATCTTCAACTTACAGTATGGCAGATGTCGTACCGGTACACAGTTAATACAATTAGAAATAATGATGCCAATAAATAATGCGAAATAAACACATATAAGTAGGAGCACACAAATACACAAAGAATAAAACACGCCTCGTAATGTTAAGAAAATCTATGTGAAAAATCTCCGTCTCCTCGTGCCTGTCAATCTCTTATATATATGTAGAGTAAGATGCTTCGAGAAGGGCTTATGACGTGTTGTTTACATCTCTCGGGTTAAGGAGTATATTCCAGAAATTACCCGAAAACAATCTACCCAATGCGTAATTGGAAGCCGACTGTAAACAAGCCACTTCAAAGACCTAAGCCACACCCCTTTGTGAACACAGCGTCTCATGCGGGGACAATCAGAGGGCACGCACGAGAAAAACAAGCTCTCTATAACACTAGTCTTACCCGTAGATATGAGCTGACTGCAGACAAAGACTATGTTGTTGAATATGATGAAAGTCTTCTTGGAGATGATTGGTTCTAACGAGTATAGAACAGCAGTGATAGCCTTCATTGCGGGCTCCGTGTTCAGAATGGTAAAACGACAGATATCCTGTTTATTCTGCTGCTCAATGTTGTATGCAACTGATAACGAAGTGCACCCTTTTATTGAACTGAAAGATAAACGTGGATTTAAAAAGCCATCTGCTGATGTGTTGGCCATCTGCTTGGAATCTGACCGCATCATATGTAGAATGTTGCATGTAACGACAACAAACTTCCCCAGGGTCCCTGGATTCCCTCTGCCATTTCATCAGCAGTGTTATCTGAAATGCACCGTAAAGTGTTTTCTAAACTGAAGGACCATGACCTCGACACTACTGATGAGGAAAATCACATTTTCGTTCTCATAAAAACCGTTCCCTTATGCTACACCAAAGTACTTTTTCACCATCTGGCAAAGCGCAAGACAGATTCAGAGATTGGGATTAAAACCCGCAAACAAGTTTCTAAACTTTTTCTGTTCAAACACCAGTGAATAGATGACGTGCCTTAGGGCTTAGACAAAAATGTGTTTTTTCTGTTTCATAACATAAGTCTGAATTTAAAAAAACAAACATCGTCCACATGTCCTTAATTGCAACAAAATTTAACTGAATTTTAAGATGAAACTTGCTATGTCATTGATATTATTTTTCATCATGTTTTTAAAGATTTTTCATCAACTCAAAAATGTATTAATATGCTTCATAAAGGGCATGCCATCATAACTAATTTTCAAGTGTTATGTGTTATAAATTTTATGTAGATACTAGATACCTTGCTTCTGAATCTTTTATGATTTTTTAAAAAAAATTGCTTAATTTTTGTGAACATGCCTTGCTAAAAGAATCCTTTTGTTTTTATACTTATAATCTTATAAATTGATTATCATAACACCAAACTATATGATTTCTGCTTGAAATTCTAAATTTTCATAGTGAAATACCCATATTTATTATATTTACTGTGCACAATTTTGTATTCTTAACCCTAGTCTATTGCTTTATTATTAACAAGATTAATATGTTCTACAATACTGTGTAAGATTTGGTATGTTATCTCCCTTCGTTAATTTTTTATGAATTAAAAAATAGGCTATGAAATTCTTAGTTTTTGTGAACATGACGTGCTGAAATAATTTTTGTAAAATATTTTGTCGCTTTCACCGTTGCCTGATGATTTCTCATTGATGTAACCTTTCACTTGACTCCTTTATTTTTAGAATAGCTTAATTGATTGATTTTTTATGATTTTAATATGAACTTAAATTGACTTACTTTTTGTCTCCCTTTTGTATATATTTTTGTAAAATTGAGCTTCAAATCGTTTTTGGATGAATACAAATTTCATTTACATTTTAGTGACAACCCTGAAAAAAATTGAGTTTGTTAAATGTATAGCTGGTTGTGTGTGCAAGAGATTTGAAAGTCCCAACTTACTTATTTTAGAAGTTAGTGGTTGCTAAAACTACACTTTCCTGTAGTTCTGATTAAGCCAAGCTCTATTTAGGGGAATAGTTTAATTTTATTTAATTTCATTATGAAATTTTCATTAGGATAACCTACTATTGCTGTGGGTATCCTACTTGCTGGAGGGTAAGTAGATGTACACTGTAGGCAATGTAAAAACAGGCTTGTATAGATCTTGGAAAGGAGCATTTCAGCAAATGGCAAAGGACATATAAAGTACTATGTACTTCACAACAGACATAAGTTTATTATTATGGAAGATGAAATATCAAATGTATAATATACATTATTTCTATATTTATTAGTTTAAATCAAAACTAAATTTGGAACACACGGTACAGTTCTTTTAGTTTGTCACAATAGTCAACGTGAATAGCCTAGGTTAAAATCTTGGCCTATAATTATAATATAGTAATATAAATAACTAATATTGAACAAATTAATGATTAATTGAAAGGACCAAATAGGATTAATTTAATCCTATATATTCTAGATAATAATGCTCTGTTGATCATAGCCATATGAGAATCCCTTTGTGTGGGACTTCCAATAAACAAAGAAAAATCGATACCATGCAGATCATTCATTTGTGTATTTCTAATTTAATGGTTAATCACTTGAACTAGCTGTATTTTCACTCTCAAATTATGGCAATCTACTGAGGGCGTTGTTGTTGTTTTTTTGGCGATACCGTCGATGGGGTGCATGGAAAGGGGAACTTACTCTCTCCAGTGCGGCTTCAAGGATTACTGCCCATACTGTGTCTAAGGGTCATCTACTCTGTTTTACCAAAATCTTAATGTACCTCATATATCTCTTTCTATGGGTTGAAAAAAATATTGTGCCAAATTATTACCCTGGGGCACGCCACAACTAAAGTGAATTCAGTTTACGTACGGCACTGGCACCATAATTCCTGCCCCGACCCTTAAAAATTTACTTCCCCTGATCAAAAAGTCTTATAGAAACATTGAATTTAATTATAATCTAAAATGCACCTCTTGATTTTGAAATAATAATTTTTAAAAAATCATGGGAGAAGGCTCCCAAGACCCCTCTACCGCTCAAGATTCATCTTATTTAACTTAATTATGCCTTTTACTCCATCGTGGGCATAGGTTGTCTACAAAATTTTCCATTCATCTCTATCCTGTTCGTTCCTTTCTAAATGCTTTCATGTGAATCCCATACTTTCATACTTTGTGTGTCTGTCTCTAGCTCACGTCTCCATGTATTTTTAGGGCTTCCTCTCTTTTCTCCGCGGATTTCATATTAGGGATTGTCTGGGGCTGGTATCTGGGAGTGTACTAAGAGTGTAACCTATCCACATCCATCTTTACCTTATGATGTCTTCAGCAATAGGCTTCTATGTCCTTTCTTGTTAGTATTTGTTGGCGATGGTGTTTGGTCATTTGATCTTCAGGGTCGTTCTAAGGCAAGTGTTTATGAAGGTCTGTACTTAATGCATAATGCTCGCTGTTCTCCAAGCTTCGGCTCCATAGAGTAGGCCTGGTTTGAAAATTCTGACCGTGGTTTGAAGAGTCATCTCCTTTTACGCCCAAATTTTCTTTGACATAGCACAAATGCTGACCCAGCCTTGCCAATTCTAATCCTCACTTTCGTTTCGGATCCACCAGTTAAGTCTATGGTGCTGCCTAAGTATGTGATGGCCTCCACTTCTCCCAGTGAATTTCCTACCAGAGAGATATGCTTTTGGTTTGCTGAGTTTACCATTATGTTCCTTGTCTTGCCTTTGTTCTATAAATAAAAGCAAGATTCATCGGCACCCTCGATTTCTACTCTACACCCTGATGAAAATGATCGACAGTTTATGGTGAAGAGTAGCTACAATTAGTGCCACCAGGGGTGAACATGTATTTGCTGCTCTCTCTTTATAATACAAACGCTGCAATTGTCCGAAAATGCCGAATCTCCATATTAAGAAAAAGTGACACCTGGGTGAACAACCTCACCCTCCCCTTTTTACGCCACTGGAAGGGGCGTAGCTAGAGTGTTTTGCGTCAAGGGGTAAGATTCATTTTTATGCCCCCCCCCCAAACCCTGCTCTGAAACTAATTATTTTACACCATCAAATACCATCAAAGCCCATTTTGGTGCCCT
The DNA here is from genome assembly GCA_964033795.1 of Lymnaea stagnalis. Lineage (NCBI taxonomy): Eukaryota > Metazoa > Mollusca > Gastropoda > Lymnaeidae > Lymnaea > Lymnaea stagnalis. The sequence continues at coordinate 695,567 of CAXITT010000058.1, forward strand.
CGCTAGTCTAACGCCCCGGGACGTAATTTTTTTTTTCTTGACACCCCCCCCCCCCCCCCCGTGGAAAAAATGTCTGAAACTCAAAGAAACACTGTTAGCAATTGCTAGAAGTGCATAGCCGAACTTTTTCTATTATTCCCATCAAAACTATGGGAAAAAAGAGAGATGAGCTAATCACTCAGACTAGCATTGACTAATTATTGCCACAAAGTCATCTGAAAAAGGAGAAACTGATTGCCAATATAGCTTAGTAAACTTACTTTTTCATTTGATTGCCTTTAGTGCATTGTCCAACATTTCGACCAACGGCATTGATTTCAAGTTCGTACTCGTGACATTGTTTGATTTTGTTAAATGGTGCATTCAAACATTAGAGGTGAAATAAAAGGTTGAAAAATATAACACCGATAAACACCCACGCGTTCAGATATTTCAAAATGCTTTTATTGGAGGCAGAAATAGAAGTAGATCGTATTGGTAGAGCTATAAAGCTACCGTTGGTAAGCCATTCTTGAAATAGTTAATGTTTACCATCAGACACATAGACATTTTATTGTATAGATGTATGCAAATCTTATACCGGGCCTTCAATAGTACCTATCACAAAATTTTTAAGCTAGAAAATAATTATTTTAGCACACCATGTAAATATCAAGTTACACAAATTTTTTTATAATTAGGCCTGCTATTGCACAGATGATCCAAAAGTCAAATCCCTCTATAGACACTTCCCCTCAATGGCACACTACACCTTTATCGCACACTGCCCCTCTATCGCACACTACATGTTTACTTCCTATAAAGCAATAATTAAGGAAATGAGTTACATTTCTTGGAGTCCCAAGTTGAATCGCGGTGTTTTCTTATAATAAATTTATATTTTAAAGACATTAACTATTATGCATATATTTTTTATTGAAAATCCATTGAAATGATCGAAGTAAAATGTTTATTATTTTATGAAAAACATAACTGGTTGAGATTTGGAAGAAACTATGAGATCAAGGCTTATACCACTCTCCACACGAAGAAACCAAGACATGGCATGGATCTGAAAGATGAATCAATTTATGTTTTCTAGTTTTTCTCAGCCTTAGTTGTGTTTTTTGTTTTCAGCATCACCAAAGAGCAACTGAAAGTATTCGCAAAGATCTTCTTCAGACGGCTGTCTCTCCGCTACCGCGGGTAGGCAGGAATGGCAAGGATGCACCACGGCAGGCGGCTCTGGCGTGACGTCTGAGGTCGCGTCCCTATTAACACACGGAATCACAGAACGCTGGACACAATAAATGAGCGTCACAACTTCAAGGGCTACGAGAACAGCTAGCGATAAAGTTAAGTGAACAAAGTTGGGTTCCAATTTCTGGCTGACGCCCATCACGTTGATGTCCTTGTCCATGGCTCCGATCATTGCTAGCATGGCCATCACGGCCAGGACGTGAAAGATCTGGTGGCCGTGGCCGAATAAGTCAAATCCGCCAGGGAGTAAACTCTCGGGGATTTGGCAGGCGAACGTGATCGCGCAGAGCGCGGTGAGCGTCAAAACGAGGCCAAGGTGATTGAGGGACGAGTATGCGCAGTCGGGCTCTTGCATACACTGGTAGTAGCGGGATAAAATTGGGGTTGCAACAAACACTCCCTGGGTGGCCACTCCTAACAACATCAAGGCTTTTCTCTTAGACTTGAGGACAGAAAGATGGTTTGAATTTTAATTAAATAAAATTTTCTTCTACACAAAGGGAAAAAAAATGTCAGGCACATACTCGTATGGTTGGTCATATTGTAAAATAAATGTTATTTTGTTCTTATATTTTGATTTAGTTTTCAATTTGTTATCAAAGTTTTCTTGACTATCGATTGACGTATTCTCAAATGTATATTATTAGTAGCATTGTGGTTTCGAACAAGTAGCGAAAACGAGGCCCTTTACTTACACCATGATGTGATGTTTAGACTTACATCGTCCTACTTACATCATGGTGTGATCTGTCAAACCTCCTATTTACTTACATTTTGATATGCTGTGTCAAACCTACAACTTAAAATCTTGCAGTTTCAAACCCACTAATTATATCATGATGTCTCAAAACTTCTACTTACATTCTAATGTCTAAACTCTACTACTTACATCCTGATGTCTCAAACATACCACTTATATCCTGATGTCTCAGACACATTACTTACATCCTGATGTCTCAACCTACTACTTACATTCTGATGTCTCAAACCTACTACTTACATCCTGATGTCTCAAACCTACTAATAAAGTTCATTACTCTAAGGAGGTCGGCCTTGAAACATGGCCTAGTAGTCCCTGGGGGCTCCGGCCATGCAACACGGTCTCGAGTAAAAGGAGTGCTGGGTAGTTTGCTTCCACTCATGAGGGGACAGTTTTGCGTCACCACCCCCCTTGCCCAATGAGTCGTACGGTCTGGACGTTGGGTTGGAGCGGCTTCTCTTCCTCTCCGGGGATGGTGTTGCGTTACCTCACCCCACCGTAAAGGGAGCTGTACGTTCCTCTCAAACCTACTAATTACATCCTGATGTCTCAAATCCACTACTTACATCCTGACGTCTCAAACTTTCTACTTCCATCCTGATGTATAAAACCTTCTTCTTACATCCTGATGTCTCAAACCTACTACTTACATCCTGATGTCTCAACCTACTAATTACATTCAGATGTCTCAAATCCATTACTTACATCCTGATGTCTCAAACCCATTACTTACATCCTGATTTATAAAACCTTCTTCTTACATCATGAAGTCTCAAACCTGCTACTTACACCTGATTCCTCAAACCTGCTACTTACATTCTGATGCCTCAACCTTGTACTTACATCATGATTCTCAAACGTATTACTGACATCCTGATTTCTAAAACCTGCTACTTACATCCTGATGTCTAAAATCTGCTACTTACATCCTGATGTCTCAAAACTACTACGTACATCCTGATTCTCAAACCTGCTACTTACACCTGATTCCTGAAACCAACTACTTACATCCTGATGTCTCAAACCTACTACTTACATCCTGATGTCTCAAACCCATTACTTACATCCTGATGTATAAAACCTACTTCTTACATCATGATGTCTCAAACGTACTACTTACATCCTGATGTCTAAAAACTGCTACTTACATCCTGATGCCTCAAACCGGCTACTTACATCCTGATGTCTCAACCTACTACTTACATCCTGATGTCTCAGACCCATTAGTTACATCCTGATGTCTCAACCTGCTACTTAAATCCTGATGCATCAAACCTACCCCTTGCATCCTGAGTTCTCAAACCTATTACTTACATGCTGGTGAGTGAGACGGAGTTTAGCTAGGCAGCAGGTGAAAAAAGCTACCCAACTCAAGAGTACATTGATGGGCAGGAAGCAAACGTACATAATCTCATGGTAGCTCGTGGTGGCAATGGCGTACATTGTAGCAATGCCAGAACCGAAGCAGAAGATGGTGACGCCCATGTAGTCCATAAGAAAGAGCACGTAATGGTGCCATTGAGATTTGGAGTGTAGGAGATGGGCTGCAATGTGGGGCAAACCATACAACAGGATTACAACGTTGACTTAAACTCAAAGGGCAGTGGTTCTCAACCGTCCTAATGCCGCGAACCCGTTAATACATTTCCTCATGTTGTGGTGACCCCCCAACTATAAAATTATTTTCCTCGCTACTTCATCAATATGTGTTTTCCGATGGTCTTAGGCGACCCCCGTGTAAGAGTCGTTCGACCCCCAAAGGGGTCGCGACCCACAAGTTGAGAACCGCTGCTCTAAGGGTATTAGATTTTGTGTGTATTTGGGTTTAGACTTGAGTCATAGTGTGGGTCGTAATCATATATAGTGTGGGCCGTAATCATTGTGTGGTCGTAATCATAGTGTGGTCGTAATCATAGTGTGGGTCGTAAACATTTTCGGCTACGATAAAAATGAATAAATTGAAATGTAGAAAAATAATCTTTCAGGCAATACCCCCGGCCACAGAATTTGTTGTGTTGGAAGGCTCTCGGCCTCAAATACCACACCGGGTTGCCAAGGTGGGGCCTGGGAATGACGGGTTGCCAAGGTGTGGCCTGGGAATGACGGGTAGCCAAGGTAGGGCCTGGGAATGACAGGTTGCCAAGGTGGGGCCTGGTAATGATGGGTTGCCAAGGTGGGGCCTGGGAATGGCGGGTTGCCAAGGTGTGGCCGGGAATGACGGGTTGCCAAGGTGTGGCCTGGGAATGACGGGTCAACAGGTTGCCAAGGTGGGGCCTGGTAATGATTGGTAGCCAAGATAGGGCCTGGGAATGACGGGTTTTCAAGGTGGGGCCTGGTAATGATGGGTTGCCAAGGTGGGGCCTGGAAATAAAGAGTTGCCAAGGTGGGGCCTGGGAATGACGGGTTGCCAAGGTGGGGCCTGGGAATGACGGGTTGCCAAGGTGGGGCCTGAGAATGACGGGTTGCCAAGGTGGGGCCTGGGAATGACGGGTTGCCAAGGTGGGGGCTGGGAATGACGGGTCGCCAAGGTGGGGCCTGGGAATGACGGGTTGCCAAGGTGGGGCCTGGGAATGACGGGTTGCCAAGGTGGGGCCTGGGAATGACGGGTTGCCAAGGTGGGGCCTGGGAATGACGGGTTGGCAAGGTAGGGCCTGGGAATGACGGGTTGCCAAGGTGGGGTCTGGGAATGACGGGTTGCCAAAGTGGGGCCTGGGAATGACGGGTTGCCAAGGTGTGGCCTGGGAATAACGTGTTGCCTAGGTGGGGCCTGGGAATTACATTCTTCGTAAGTGTTCCATTTATGGTGCCAAACTCAATTCGCTTCAGCAATTCTTCAACATCATCCAGGATGAAAATATTTTAACTAAACTCCTTACTAGAGCTAAGAGTCTTTGACGTGAAACCCCATTTCAAGTATGGACATATTGATCAAACATATCGACTGTAAAACTTACTCCCAGTAGTTGCTACCAGATTAACTAAACCTACTTCCAGTACTTTCTACTCGATTAACTAGAGCTACATACAGTACTGGCTACCAGATTAACTAGACCTACATACAGTACTGGCTGCCAGATTAACTAGACCTACATACAGTACTGGCTACCAAGTTGACTAGACCTACATACAGTACTGGCTACCAGATTAACTAGACCTACATACAGTACTGGCTACCAGATTAACTAGACCTACATACAGTACTGGCTACCAGATTAACTAGACCTACATACAGTACTGGCTACCAGATTGACTAGACCTACATACAGTAATGGCTACCAGATTAACTAGACCTACATACAGTACTGGCTACCAGATTAACCAGACCTACCTACAGTACTGGCTACCAGATTAACTAAACCTACCTCCGGTGCTTGCTACCAAGTTGACTAGGCTACACACGCCATAGCCTAGGACAGGCCAAGAAGTTTTCTCGCTGAGCTCACCGCCTCCGTTAAAGAATATTAAAAGCCGTACTAAAACTAGGAGGAAGCCACCCAGGTGTGTCCAAACGTTGACAGTTTCATTGTGTAGCTGATGCCAAGACAAAGTTACAAGTCGAAATCAACAAATTTACAATTCAGCTGACACTTTAAATGAACCAAACATATTCCACAAATCGGCTCATTGATAAATCCAGTGCTTTATTCAACTTAAAACTAAAACCCCACCCGAAAGCCCGAGCCCAAACCCAACAAAGTGTTTATTTTCTCTCATATCCGGACATTTCCTAACTTGAGAGACAGTTCTGTAAAGACTATGGAAACTTTATTATTGTTGGCCCTACTTCAATATAGGAGCTGGTTTCGCTTAACTCTTTTTAAAAATAGCAAATGCTTTTATTTTATTAAGATATAAAAGACGAATGCAAAAAGAAATGTTTCAGAAAATTAATTAATTAATAGACACGGTTATGAAACAAATAATTTATGACACGACGAATGGGAATTCTTATGCTGTGATAGCCTAGATCAGTAGTTCCCAGCCATTTTGACTCGACTTTTTGTAATTAATTTCTATCGAGGAGCCTCTTAGACATCCCCCCCCCCCAACCTTAAAAGTTAATAGTGTTTTGGAATTTCTTGGAGCGGACGTGGAGAAGCGCACAAGTTGAGAACCATTGGCCCGAAAAAAAAAAAAAAAAAAAAGGGGGGGGGGTTTTAAAATTTAAATTTTAAAAAAAAAAAAGAAAGGAAAATGGGTTTGAGCCTACCCTAATTGTGCTGTACAAATAATATGTCCAAGGGAGGCCAACTGGGCGGTACCCTGTGTGAATGTAAGGTTCCTTCAGAAGCTCAGGCATATCATCTACGGTCAACAACCCCACCTGCCTGTCAGCACTACCATAACCGGCATACGACATTGTTGTTGGGACTAGCGCTCTCCCTTTTTGCGACAACGCCATTTCACCAACTTGTTATCGTCCGCTGAGAGACTGGATGGATACAAGAGTAGAGTTGTGGGTCAGATAGACAGATGGGGAAGTGGGCAAAAAATGGAAAAGACAAAGAAAACATGAACACGTTTTGGAATCGCGAGAGAAAATTTTGAAAACAAGTAAATCAGCAGTTTTTTTTAGTGAATATGTTACCAAACCTCTGCTCCTTCCTCACTACGACGCACCATGTGATGTGGGGGAGGGGGGCATAATATAATATATATAATATTTAGTTATGAAAATGCACAACTCAAGGGCTACATCTTTTTCTATCTCTAGGCCTACATTGAACCGTCAGAGTAACATGCTGTTATCTGTTGTTTTTTTTTTTTAAATAAGACAAAAAGTATCATATTTTTAGCAGTTCCTTTTGTATCTTGATATAGCTCCTGTAATATATTATATATATGTAACCCTTTTTTAGGGACTGACGCCTCCCATGATGTGCCCTTACACTACAGCATAGTGGTGTAGAACTACGACGCCCTAGGCTGGCTTACCAGGGGAAGAGTGTGTTCCGTTAGATGTACGTAAGGCACTATTTCACAATGATCAAAGCCATGTCGCCCCTGCACCACAGTGCAGATCTTTCTTACGGATGGAAACTGCACATTTTGGAGATCTAAAAACTACAAACAACCCAGAAAATATGTACGCCATTTTTGCGTCATCAAAATATGTCTAAATTTAAAACTCAATTTTATTTTTCTTCAAAAGCTTTACCACATGTGAGACACATGGAGGCAATTCTGCCTTTCCTTCTTCTTCTTCTTCTATATCTTAAGGGCCCACGATCAATTTATTGATCATTTTGGCTCCTATGCATGTAGATGGGATTTGCAATGATTCTGTTCCTGGTGTTGATGAGGAAATTTCACAGATTTCCAGTGCCACTTTGTGAGGGAATCATGCACTAGGGGTTTGAAGGCTTGAGGCAATAGACACAAATTTGTCTAGTGTTGTTGCCTCAACCGTTCCTTTTGAAAGATTGTTCCAGTCCCTGATTGTCTTGGGCAGGAATGAGCAGCTCCTATACTGGCTTCTTGCTGGTATGAGCCTGAATTGCCTGTCATGGCCTTGTCGCTGTCTATGGGGGAGAGGGACGAGTTTCTGTTTAATACTGGAACAGTGGACCAGCCCATTATTTATCTTGTACATCATGGAGAGCCTGGATTGTCGTCGTCGTTTCTCCAATGGTGACCAGCCTAGTGTTTCCAGCATGCTGCCAACACACAGGTATTCCTGTAGCGGTTTAGGACAAAGCGTGGTGCTCGTCGCTGGACCGCCTCCAACCTGTCAATGCTCTTCTGGGTAAATGGGTCCCAGACTGAAGATGCATAATCTAAAATAGGACGGATAATTACTGTGGCTATGAGCAAATCATTTACGCTCAGAAGAGTGTGTGTGCTCATTGGAAGCTGTTTTGTAGTTTGAATCTCTTAAAGATTTTTTCCATAGAAGCTTGCTAAAACATACGCATATAACACGACTATCTCGAAGTTTTACAATGATTATACATCCCACGTCAGTACCAGAGTCATTGGGTGCCATGAGTAAAAGCCCTATTTAATCAGATGTCATGAGTAAACCCCTTTTTAATCAGATGTCATGAGTAAAGCCCTATTTAATCAGATGTCATGAGTAATCCCCCCATTTCAAGGGGTGTGGGGTGACTATCAAAGGATAAAATAATCAATTATTTAACTAAAGATAAAACATAAAATGATAACTTTAAAAAGGTAATAGAACCTTGAATAAAACTAAACGAAATAGCACAATCTGTTTAGAGTGACGCTGTGTTTGAATGGTTTTTAATTTAACAAGGTCATTCAATTAATGCATCCTTGTTATTAACAGGACTATTTATAAACTGAATGTTTAAGGTTGGTGGTTAGTACTTTGTACGATATATGATATCAAGTACTTTGCACATTATATAATATAATATTATATAATATCAATTGTATTAGGAGGTGGTTAGTGCTTTGTTCATTATGTGATATCAATTGTATTGGGAGGTGATTAGTACTTTGTACATTATATGATATCAATTGTATTGGCAGGTGGTTAGTACTTTGTTCATTATGTGATTTCAATTGTATTAGGAGGTGGTTAGTACTTTGTACATTATATGATATGAATTGTATTGGGAGGTGGTTAGTACTTTGTACATTATATGATAGCAATTGTATTGGGAGGTTGTTAGTACTTTGTACATTATATGATAGCAATTGTATTGGGAGGTTGTTAGTACTTTGTCCATTATGTGATATCAATTGTATTGGGAGGTGGTTAGTACTTTGTACATTATATTATATCAAGTGTGTTGGGGGTGGTTAGTACTTTGTACATTAGATTATATTAAGTACTTTGTAGAATATATGATATCAAGTACTTTGTACATTATATGATTTCAAGTACTTTTTTAGTTGTCCGAATATTCAGACGTCTATTATATTTCTATCAAGTGTATTGAGGGTGGTTAGTACTATGTACATTATATGATATCAAGTACTTTGTACATTATATGATATTAAGTGTGTTGGGGTGGTTAGTACTTTGTACATTATAAAATATCAAGACGAGAGAGTAAGGCCGAGGAATTTAGCAACTCTCCTTCCCTTTAAACAAAATACAGCTCAAGTCAAGGCTACTACAACTACTACTACTCATGTAGTCATCTTCGCTAACGATGGACGAACAATAAATACTTTTGTTACATATTTATTTGTCTGGCTATTCAGACATCAACTTTTGCTACATTTTTAGTTGTCTGGCTATTCAGATGTCTTTTACTTTTCAAAGTTGTCTGGCTATTCAGATGTCTTTTACTTTTCAAAGTTGTCTGGCTATTCAGATGTCTTTTACTTTTCAAAGTTGTCTGGCTATTCAGATGTCTTTTACTTTTCAAAGTTGTCTGGCTATTCAGATGTCTTTTACTTTTCAAAGTTGTCTGGCTATTCAGATGTCTTTTACTTTTCAAAGTTGTCTGGCTATTCAGATGTCTTTTACTTTTCAAAGTTGTCTGGCTTTTCAGATGTCTTTTACTTTTCAAAGTTGTCTGGCTATTCAGATGTCTTTTACTTTTCAAAGTTGTCTGGCTTTTCAGATGTCTTTTACTTTTCAAAGTTGTCTGGCTTTTCAGATGTCTTTTACTTTCAAAGTTGTTTAGTTGTCTGAGATGTCTATTACTTTTAGAAATTTTTAGTTGTCTGGCTATTCAGATTCCTATTACTTTTCTACATAATCATTTGTCTGGCTGTTCAGATGTCTATTACTTTTGCTACATTTTTAGTTGTCTGGCTATTCAGATATCTGCTTTTCTACATTTTAAGTTGTCTGGCTATTTAGGCCGCAATTTCTTTTCTACATTTTTAGTTGTCTCACTATTCAGACATCTTTTATTTTTTTCATTAGTTGTCTAGCTATTCAGACGTCTTTTATTTTTCTACATTTACGTTGTCTGGCTTTTCTGATGTCTTTTATATTTCGACATTTTTAATTGTCTGGCTATTCGGATCCTATTACTTTTCTACATTTTTATTTGTCTGGCTCTTCAGACGTGTATTACTTTTCGACATTTTTAGTTGTCTGGCTATTCAGATGTCTTTTACCTTTTTAAATTGTCTGACTATTCAGATATATTTTAATTTATAGTTGTCTGGCTATTCAGATGTCTTTTACCTTTTAAATTGTCTGACTATTCAGATATATTTTAATTTATAGTTGTCTGGCTATTCAGATGTCTTTTACCTTTTAAATTGTCTGGCTATTCAAATATATATTTTAATTTTTAGTTGTCTGGCTATTCAAATATATATTTTAATTTTTAGTTGTCTGGCTATTCAGATATATATTTTAATTTTTAGTTGTCTGGCTATTCAAATATATATTTTAATTTTTAGTTGTCTGGCTATTCAGATATCTTTTACTTTTACTTTTCGAAATTTTTAGTTGTCTGGCTTTTAAGATGTCTATTACTTTTCTACATTTTTAGGTGTCTGGCTATTTAGTTTCCTATTACTTTACTACATTTTTATTTGTCTGGCTGTTCAAATGTCTATTCTTTTTTCATTAGTTGTCTGGCTATTCAGGCGTCTTTCTTTTTCTACATTTATAGTTTTCTGGCTATTCAGATGTCTTTTACTTTTCGACATTTTTAGCTGTCTTTTCTACATTTTTTTTTCTCTGGCTGTTCAGATGTCTATCACTTTTGGGCATTTTTAGTTGTCGGGCTATTTAGAATTTTCATTTGTCTGGCCCTTCTGATGTCTTTTACTATTGCTTCGTTTTTATTTGTCTGGCTATTCAGACATCGACTCTGCTACATTTTTATATGTCTGGCTATTTAGATGTCTATCATTTTTCGAGTTTTAGTAGTCTGACTATTCAGATGTCGTTTACTTGTAAACGTTGTCTGGCTATTCAGATGTCTTTAACATTTCTACTTTTTAAATTGTATGGTTGTTCAAATGCCTATTAACTTTCTACTTTTTTAGTTGTCTGGCTATTGAGAAGCTATTACTTTGCTATTTTTTTTTTAAAGTTGTCTAGCTGTGCAGGTGTGTATAACTTTTCTACATTTTCAGTTGTCTGGCTTTTCAGATGTCTATTACTTTTCTACATTTTTACTAGTCTTGCTATTCAGATGGCTTTTATTTTTTAATAAGTTGTCTTGCTACTCAGACGTCTTTTATTATTCTACTTTTTAGTTGTCTGGCTATTTATATGTCTTTTATATTTCTACTTTCTTAGTTGTCTGGCTATTCATATGTCTATTACTTTTGCTAGATATATAGTTTTCTGGTTGTTCAGATGCTTATAACTGTCTACTTTTTTAGTTGTCCGAATATTCAGACGTCTATTATATTTCTACATTTTTAGTTGTCTGGCTATTCAGAAATCTTTTATTTTTTCATAAGTTGTCGGGCTATTCAATGCATTTTACTTATTAACATTTTTAGTTGTCTGGCTATTAAGACGTCTTTTATTTTTCTACTTTTTAGTTGTCTGGCTATTCAGATATCTTTGACATTTCTACTTTTTAGTTGTCTGGCTATTCAGATTCCTATTACTTTTCTTCATTTTAGTTGTCTGGTTATTCTGACGTCTATTACTTTTCTACATTTTTAGTTGTTTGGCTATTTTGACGTCTTTTACATTTATAATTCATTAGTTGTTTGGCTATTTTGACGTCTTTTACATTTATAATTCATTAGTTGTTTGGCTATTTTGACGTCTTTTACATTTATAATTCATTAGTTGTTTGGCTATTTTGACGTCTTTTACATTTATAATTCATTAGTTGTTTGGCTATTTTGACGTCTTTTACATTTATAATTCATTAGTTGTGTGGCTATTCAGATGTCTATTACTTTTGCTACAGATATATTCAGATGCATATTAATTTTGCTACATTTTTAGTAGTCTGGTTATTCAGATGTCTATTAATTTTTCTACACTTTTAGTTGTCTGGCTAATCAGATGTCTATACTTGTTCTACATTTTGTTGCCTGGCTATTCAGATGACTTTAATTATTATTAATTTTAGTGTCATTCATATTTTAAGGATATTAAGCATGCATTGGTACATAAACTAACTTGTACAGGGGGACATTAACCCTCTCTTCTATTTTTAACTAGTTGGCCATACAGACACATTTTAGTTACAGAAACGTTCAAGAGACTAAAACATATTCATACAAATTATTCTACCCTGTCCCAATGTATTAAGGTAGGGGTGGGCAAACTACGGCCATGGGCCGCATGCGTCCCGGCAACTGATATTATGCGGCCCTCTAAGGCATTTAGAAATTTAAACAAATTACTTTGTTTTAAAAGTTATTTTGTTGAATTCTACAGAATTTTTATGTACGGTTATGCTTGTTATAACAAATTTTTATCAAATTTCTTTCTATTTTTTTTAAACAGTCCTTAACTTTTGTCAAGTAATGCTAAAATGTGAATTTATTGATTTTAATATAGAGAAATGTTCATCAAATTGTAAAAATTGGATAAAATATACATGCGGCCACCCTACAGCTTTACATATGTCAATATGGCACTCTGCATAAAAAGTTTGCTCACCCCTGTACTAAGGAATCAAATTATTGTATTTACATTACGGAGCAATGAGAATGGTCCTAAATGCAATGACGTCATTTCAGTTCAATTGCTTGTGTATAGAAAGTACAGTGACTAAAAGTCTATAAAAACATCTCCACTAAACATGGCGAAACAATATTTGAGTAATCACGCTTGATTGCACACAAACACTATATATTATTGAACATTTTTTTTTTTTTTCCTTTTTCTTTTTTTGAAACTATACATGATCGCTGGACATTTCAATCAATCATAATTTGACAACAGATAATCAGTTAAATATGTTTTTCCATTTACATTAGACACTATAACAGCACTAAAAATAATCTCACGTAACTTTGAACAGCTTCATCGTAAATGGAGTCACCTGTTGATACTATAATCTATCTTTCAAATGCCGTAAACATACATGAGTGTCAATCTTACACTGGACAAACTGTCAAAGTAATAAGTCAATGCATCTATGCACAGAGAATCTGTATGACATAGTAACATGTAGGCCTACATTAGGATTAAAACTGGACTGGTATTTAATTAAAAGTGGGATTTTCATTAAGAATACTATGTAGTCCAATTTATAGAATACTATGCAGTCCTACTAATATAGAATGCTGTGTACTCTTATTTGAGTACATGTAGTCCTATTATAGAATACTATGTAGTCCTTTTATTTGTATAGAATACTATGTAGTTGTATTATAGGTGCTAGATAGTGCTATGATAGTGCTAGAAGAAGTTCAGAAAAGCAAAGAACTTTGACCAAAAAAAAAAGCCCACTACAGCTATAGCATCATTTTATTGGTAGAAAAGAAGAGTGACTTTACAAATATCATTTCACAAAAATCTGGCACATGTCACAGGACTCTAACAAAATATTGCTTAGTTATTGTGACACTCCAAAGATTAAGAGGCATTTTTTTTATATGGCTATATATTTTGTATTCATATTTTTAAATTAAAATTTACCTCTTACCCACTCCTGCGCATTGTAATACCCCCCCCCTCATTTTCCCCACAAAATTCCCCCCACCCCCAAAGCATTTATGATGCTTAAGGTTTATAACTACAAAAAACAATTTTTACATAAATTTGTTATTTTCTAGAGTTAAAAAATAATCACCAATGATCACAAAATTTTGATAAAGCTTACAAATAAATAAATATTTATATATGTATATACAGACATGTTTTTTTTTTAATTGAATCATTTTTTTTAACAAATAGGATAGTCTCTAAATTCATCATAGAATTTAATAGTATATTTTTTTTAGGAAACTTAAGATTTCATTTGAATAGTTATTCAACAATGTAATAATTTTTGTTTCTTTAACTTCAACGATGTTAGAGTTAGGTGGAGATCAGCATGAGCCTATTCTTATCTTTATTACCAAGCCGTCTTACAAGGAAATAATTACACCATTATTATTATACATTTAAAGTAAAATTGAGTCCTTTTCTTCATACTGCACTAAATGAGTACCCGGTATCAATATAAATATATATTAAAAAAATGTTATTTTTACTAGAAAAAACTTGTAAATCAGTGATGTTGAAACCAAACATTGTGCAATTCTATCTGCCAAACTGATTAACAAGACAATGAAGAAAACAAGGAATGAAAATTAGAATAACTATTAATAAAATAGAATCCCACAGTTCTGGAGAATTCATTTGAAATAAATTTCAGGATCAAAAAATGTTTTCATTATTATTTTAAGTTTATTATCTTTTTTTATTAAGATGCCAAAAAGTATATAAAAAAAAAAAATTGACCATGTCAAAAGGTAAACTTACTTATACAAGTGTAAGGGTCTCTAACAGATTAGATTAAGCACCACTTAATAGGCAACGATCAAGTACATGTCGTTAGGGGAATTATATATATATATATATATATATATATATATATATATATATATTTAGAAATGTGTCTCTATGTGTGCGGTGTCTTTGGTGCTTTTGGGGGTGATATTAAATTTATTAAGAATACACCATTCTATTTTTAATTTTTATAACAACAAAGTATCCATATAATACAAGTGAGAGGGTCTCTAACAGATTAGATTAAGCACCACTTAATAGACAACGATCAAGTACATGTCGTTAGGGGAATTATATATATATATATATATATATATATATATATATATATATTTAGAAATGTGTCTCTATGTGTGCGGTGGCTTTGGTGCTTTTGGGGGTGATATTAAATTGATTAAGAATACACCATTCTATTTTTAATTTTAATAACAACAAATTATCAATATGGCTTAGTAAAAACAAAACATATGTACAGAACTGGATTATATGACAAAATATAAATGTTTCTACATCTAATTTGATTGCAGTATAAGAAACAAGACTTGAATGCACCTATATTTAAATGCATTTTATGGATGATGATCATAAAGAAACATAAAATTAAAACATGAAAAATCATTTTTGGACAATTTATTATACAAACAAAATAAATTGTGCTGTGCCTAATGTTGTCCAGAGAGTTGTGAATTGAACCAATGAAACTTGATTTAAAAACTGATGTCTCAGAATTTGGAATGTACAAAACAAATTTTGGTGTCCTCATTAGTGTAGGGTAATGAAGAAAGCATTTTTCAGTGTCATAGTTTGAGATGGAATTAGGGTAAAGGAAAAATAAATAAAATTATTGAAGAAAACAATGCATTGAGAATGTTGGCAGATATAAAATTTTCTGTTTTCAATAAATTAAAAAAAATAATGTTTGAGATGAAGATAATATTTAACTAAAGAGTGCAGTTCATGTCTTGGTCAGCTACTCAAACAACTTCTATAGAATTCTCGGGGACACAATTAGCAAAACATCCAGATATCTTCAATGTGTCAGAGATGAAATATACGTGTTGAATTCATATCCTGACATTCAACATCCATAAAGCTTGTTTTTTTTTTTCAACTATATCCTGACATGTCTCCTTTAAAGGTTAAATTAACACTTCAAATGTCTCCTATAAAGGTTAAATTAACACTTCTAGTGTCTCCTATAAAGGTCAAACACATACAGATAGAAAGAAACTCTTGCAAAAATGAAAACATAAAAAGGTTTAGAAATATATTCAAATTACTATGTGTTAAACATTTAATGATCATCTGAATCAACAGATGAATCTGAAGTATCAGCAATTGCCTTTAAAAAAAATTGTTTAAATTTGGTTGAATTAATTTTATAATATAGGGTTTAAGACATTCATATTGTAAATCAGCAGAACAGAAAAGGTAATATTGCAAGGAGACTTTAGATGTTACAGTGAAAAGAAGTTCACTCTAAACTCCATCAACAGCTAAAACTGAATTGATTTTCTCTTGTACAGATGTTTGAGAATTTTATCTCAAATTTCATGTCAGCTGTTATTTTATCATTCAAACCAAATTAGGAGTCAATATTAAAACTAGTAAATTTATCACTACCCTATTATGAAATATCCATGTGCACATATAGTTTTCTGACAACAAAAGGATCATTTTAATAAAATATTGTTTAGTTCACTAAGGGATTTGTGAGGCCTCACAATATAGCCTGTCAACACACAATTACACTGTAGTATTTACAAGCCAGGGGCAGGCCATCTCAGGTGTATGACCCAGTATTTCTGTGCTTGTCCAGGTATCAACAGGTTACTTGACAGACAAGTAGATGATCAGAGCCAAGATGAGGATGATGCAACATACAACAATGATCAGAATGCAACATTTCCGTCGAGATTTTGTCTGTGGATCATCACAGAATATTTAGACCATTTATAACTGATAGACATAAAAAGCAATCTTAAGTTAAAATCTCTACAAATCCATTCCCACTTATATCGACACAAACGGCTACTTTCTGAACTATTTAATCATTGCGGAAACAAAATGTTCCAGCTGATGTTAATATTCTTTCAAAATGTAAAAATGTACAATTATTGATTTTAGATGCTGAGCCTGTAACATGTATGATTATTGATTTGAGATGCTGAGCCTGTAACATGTATGATTATTGATTTGAGATGCTGAGCCTGTAATATGTCTGAGCCTGTAACATGTATGATTATTGATTTGGGATTTTGAGCCTGTCATATGTATAATTATTGTTTTGAGATTCTGACCCTGTAATATGTATAATTATTGATTTGAGATGCTGAGCCAGTAACATGTCTGATTATTAATTTTAGATGCTGAGCCTGTAATATGTATAACAGATGTATAAAAAAATAATTTGAATACAACTAAACCAAAAGTTATACAAAATGAACTGAAAACCTGTACCAATGTCAGCAAGAACTTCCTGTTAATTAACACTGACGCCAATGATCAGGGCAATAATACCCAGAATAACCACAACAATGATGAAAATACAGCATTTTTTTCGCCTTGCACTAGACTGAAAATAAATCAAAATTCATGCCAAATGTCAAACAAAAAAAAAGCAAAAAAAAAAAAAAAAAAAAAAAAAAAAAAATAAAAAAAAAAATATTTTATTAAAAAAAAAAAAAAAAAAAAAAAACATAAAATAAAAAACACAACAATGATGAAAATACAGCATTTTTTTCGCCTTGCACTAGACTGAAAATAAATCAAAATTCATGCCAAATGTCAAAAAAAAAAAAAGCAAAAAAAAAAAAAGCAAGTAAAATAAATAAATAAAAATAAAAATCTTTTATTAAAGAAACATCCATCAAATACATCCATCAAATACATCCATCAAATACATCCATCAAATAAATCCATAATATGCTTTTGGTATCAGGATTTAAAATTAAATCTACAAGTTAATCAGTGATTTACATATGAAGGTTTTAAGGAGAAATCTGTCAGAAAGGGAGGAAGGTTCATATGTAAGTAACATTATTAAATAATAACAATTTTGATGAAAGAAATAATAATTTATTTGTACATGTTAATTTTCAATTAAATTATTCATGATCTGGAGGTCACTTGATTATTATTTTGTTCATATTTTAAGATGTTTGGTGAAATCTGACCATAATTAGGAGGGGACAATTAAGATATTTAAAATATACACACAGGAAAATAACAATATATTATTAAGAAATGAAAGATATATTTTGCATCTAAAAAGAAGCAAACAAAAGACAATAAAAGCAATAAAAATGTCATAAAAATCTGTCTTTGTAATCCCTGGATTTAATTGTCATAAAATCTGACGTAATAATCCCTGGCTTTAAATGTCATAAAATCTCACCTGACAATGTCATAAAATCTGACCTGATAATTCCTGGCTTTGAATGTCATAAAATCTTACCTGATAATCCCTGGCTTTACCCAGCTGTTTTGTTCCTTCTTCAACTGACAGTTGAGCATTGTCAATGTTGGCTTCAATACTATCTGAATAGGGAAACAAATGGCAAGAAATACATAATACTATCATGGAAATATCAAGTGTAACACAACTAGAGCACTTCCTGTTCTGAACTTTGCTCTACATTGACATTATTGAGATCTGCAAAAACATCAGTTTTATTTTTAATTGAAATTTATGTGTTTTGATTATTGTATTGCCAGCTGAACAAGTCTTCAGGCCAAAATATTAGTTTGGTTGCCATGTCTTTTTTTCAAGCCTAAAGATATTTTGTTCTAAATTTTGTATTTTTTTAAAAGTTAAAGTTATTGCATGGCTTAGCGTGAATTAACGTTTTATAATGACGCAGTAGAAATTACTCTAATTTATGGCATTTGATTCTTTTAGATTAGAATGTAAACAAAGATTTTTAAAAACATTGAGGATATATTTATTTTATTTTGTATCTGGAAATTTGTACATAAGAAATTTGAAGGAAATTTAACTATATGGAATTTTTTGTAAACAGGGGTTTGTTCAAAATTTAATTTTTTGAATTAAGCTTTATTTGTTTTTTTTTTAAAGGGAAACATGGAAAACGTAAATTTTTTAGTTAAATGTAAACTTTTTAGTCAAATGTATTTTTGTATTTTTTTTTCCAATTATTTCATTATGATGTTCAAACAAACTTTCATCAAACAAATTTCTTTTGAACACAGGTCATATAAACAACTAACCTAGAACTTCTCCTTGTTCATGAACTAGCATTCCCAAATCTTTGAATATCTGATTGACATCCATTATATCACTCTGTGAAACATTCATAAAAAAAGTTCAATAATAATTATTAGACTCACTTAAATAAAAATTCTCATAAATTACAAAAAATGTCTGGTTCATTCAAGCATATAAATCGTACTCAGGACAGTATACCTAAACTAATTCTCTCAAATTCCTTGTAAAGAATAATTTTGTTAGTATTTACTTCAAGTTTTTTAATAGCGTCTTCTCTCTCTTTGATTAGGTCAAGGTCAACATCTTTCTCCATCTGTAAGATCTGCCTGGTCTGTGAAAATCTATTCAGATGGAAAAAGTAATACAGTCACACAAGAGATATAGACAATATTCATACAACTCAATTTCCAACTTATCATTTCCCATAAACTTAATTTAATTATTGTTCGTTATAAAAAAAAGCTCAATAAAATGTTCATAATTTCAGTAAAAAAAATTTACTTCTTCATTTTTATGTTCTTGTTGTTAAACTGAAATGTGTTTAAATTTAACTCAATGATGTCAATCCTCAAAGGTTCAACTACCCTGAGGTAAATCCTCAAAGGTTCAACTACCCTGAGGTCAATCCTCAAAGGTTCAACTTACCCTGAGGTCAATCCTCAAAGGTTCAACTACCCTGAGGTCAATACTCAAAGGTTCAACTTACCCTGAGGTTTGAGAGAAAGCTCTGTTTTCAGATGATTCATTACCAAAGAAATCCTGTGATGAAAGTTTGTTTTTAACTTACAGTTAAATGAGAGCTTTCAGTTTAATGAATAATAATACAGGTTAATAAAACTAGCTATGTATTACTTTCCTGAGCTTAAATACATGGTCAATGCCGGGTATTGTGTCGAGATTAAGGAAGTAAATAATTTTAAAAACTTCTTTCCAAAGTCATTTAGGAACACCAAACAACTTAAATGTACTTGTACAAATTGCAATGTACAATTTAGAATGAATAATTAAGTGATTATTTGTCATAGACTCACTGACCTTATCCAAGCCTGATTGAGCTCTTGCCCTTTGTACACTGGCTTTTTCTTTCTCTGCTGCTGTTCTCTGAATTGTCTGGAAATTCTTTAGAGCATTGCTAAACTCATCAGTCAATCTCTCTTTCTGCATCTTCCATTGCCTCTGAGCAAAAAAAATCATTCATTTTGATTTTGGCTATAAAGCATTTAACATATTTTTCATATTTACAAATTAATAATTAATTATTTAAAACTTTGTTACAGGTTTAAAACTCAATAACAAATAATTTGTCAGCCAATAAACATGTACCTCAAAATAGCACTGAAATAAAACAATATTTGTAGCAAGGTGAATATTTAATGGGGATGGGAATAGCTGGACTGGGTTCAATCTGGTTTCCCATGAGCAGTTTCTAACTGTGGAAATAGCTGGACAGGGTTTCCCATGAGCAATTTCTATTTCTGAGAGTAGCTGGACAGGGTTCCAACTGGTTTCCTATGTACATGTTCTAATTGTGGGAATAGCTGAACATTATTCCAACTGGTTTCTAATTGTGGATATTGTTAAACATACCAAATTATAAAATCAGCCTATATCATACACAATATCAACCTATATCATACACAATATCAGCCTATATCAGACACAATATCAGCCTATATCATGCACAATATCAGCCTATATCATACACAATATCTCAGCCTATATCATGCACAATACATTGAAATTGTTCAAGTATAAAATTTTTTGTGTTTATAAGAATATTAATACATGCGCTGACAATCAATGTGTACACTGTGATCAAAAACATGTCCATTTATTTGGATTAGTAAAAGAATATCTATAAAAGGAATTCCTTGCACAACTCTAGACACAAGGTTTTTAAATAGGAATTTCTGTTTTAGTTGACTTCAGCTACAATGTTATAGTTCTTAGGCACCGTTACTATGCTTGTGTATCAGTAACTCAATATGTGTTCAAGTAAATCAATCTGTATATTTGTATACCAGTATAACTCTGTGTAATTGTATATCAATCTTTGACACTTTGTATGTGGAAACTATCAGATCTTTAGGAAACAAAAGGAAAGCATTACATAAAGCTGAAATGTATACGTCTAATGCATGACTAAGGGAGTTAGAGATATGAGAGCAGACTCCATTATTAAAAATCTCCATCAACATATATAATTACTTGTTCTGCTGCTGGTATTGGTAAATGGGCCAGACTTTTCAAATAATTGCTTGTCTCTTTAGCTAGTTGATTAGTGTAATGGGTCGTCTCGTGCCTGAAAGTAAGAGAACCAAGAATTAGTGCTGATAACTCAAACTTATGAAGCAACTTTGAAATTAAATATTAATTAATTTGAAAGACCAGGTATAACAATATTTCACTAATGGCAACCTATACTCATATAAAAGGGCTTTGATTATTATTTTAAAAGCTTCTTTTGCCAGCAAAATAAAATATCATAAAGTACCAGATAAAGAAGACCTGTAATTTTTGTAGAACGGTAGGAAAATCTTCTGGGGAAAAAATTTCTTACATAACTGAATCTGTCTTAAAGAGAACTTACACTCGCTGGCGTAGATCATCAGAGTCCTGAGGAGTGCCGATCTGACTGACATACTTCTGTATTTGTGATACTGTCAAGTGAAGTGAAGAACATCAATTAAAAAATATCGCTAACTGATTAGAAAACAGCAATTAATCAAATGTCAATTATTTTCAACCCTTTATATAAATGTGATGAGACATTCAAATAAAAAAAAAGGACATTTACCCACAAGCATATCAAACTGATAATGCCTTCAAATATTACTTCCTAAGAAAACTGTTAATTATATTAATACCTTAATTTTTTACAAATAAATCTGTTATATATAGAAAAATCATCTTTTTATGTTACAAGACATTTTATCTCATATAGATTAGTAAAAATGTGCTTGTTCCACATAAGTAAACTTAGCCTTCATTTTCCAACTTGAAATATTGGAAAAGTTATTTCACAGTTACTAGTCATTACACACAAATAGATAATATCCAAAAATAATAATAATATAATTTGACAATTCTTGCATTTAAGATTTTTACAATAAATCAGTATCACTTGGAAATACCGCGTTGTTCAACCAAATCTGAAATGGTCTAGCGTACTCACCATTTTGGGTAATTTTCTGAATGTTGCTGCTGATGTCCCTGGTGAGTTTGCCAAAATCTGAACCTTTGTCTCCTAAATTAAATATGTAAATAAAATCAATTAGTGTGCTACTATCTGACTTATAAATCCTATATTAAATAATTCAATCAATAAAATGTGTTATAAATAACACTAGGACTTAACAACACTAAGATTCAAACTACACTAGGACTTAGATAACATTACGACTTAGACTGAGTTATAAAAGTAAACAAAATGTTTATTACTAATAGTAATAGGTACTAATCTTTATTTTACAAGAATGAGATTTTGTTGATAATTTACAACAATCAACATTGATGTGTCTATATATGCTGAAAACCTTTTATGAAAATATTATAGCACATTTAGGACTTTGAAAACATGCATAATATATGCATCAAAACATCACTCTTTTAAGATTTTACAAATAAAATATTTGACCTAAACTTTGAATTATACCTTCAAATTTTGTAAGTCTATCTTTGTCTTGTGGTTACAAATAATGTTGCAATGATATTGCAGACTATTTTATTTCATTACATTTTTTAACTAAAAATGTATCACATATGTAGTGCCAATTAATTATGGAATACAAGTTAGGATCTGGCTAAACTTGTGTTTCAGATCATATGTTTTTTAAAAAAATGGTAATAATTTTAAAGCTTGATCAAATACAAACCCTCTGAACGTGAATCAGCTTGATATGGAGTAAATCCATCAAAGTTTCCTTTCCCATAGGATGCCATGATGAACAAATGATTATGCAATAGGATTTCAAAAAGTTATTCTTTTCACCTTGAAAATTATTGACAATCCTGTCAGTAAAAATAGAATTAATATAGCATTATAATCTGTGTACTTTTATTAAATTTTATATTGAAGTCTAGTATTGTCTTACAGAAAGGATTATACAGATTGTAAAATAAAACTGTCATTTCGATATTCATTTTATTATGGTATATTTTGGTTTACACTATTTCATGCAAATTAGTCATTTAGTATTTGAAAATTTTTCCCTAGAACATAGGTGTGATCATTCCTCTTTTCCCATCAAGGTTTGTTGCACTGAGAAAAACAAAAATCTATGATCAACTTAATCCTGTTTCCTAAGCAGTTATACAAGGATATGTCCTATCTAACTTTGGTGATGAGAATTCACAATCACACTGAAAGTGAAAAGTCTAAGAAAAAAAATCACTCGTCATTATCGGTAATTGATTTTATTTTTTTCCCCATCATCAGAATCAGACAGTGGGTGCCAGCATTACAATGCATCAAACTCTGAAAATACGCAACACCAAATATTCTATAATTTTATATTTAGTTAAGGTGTACATTAGAGTTTGGTAAACTAATGTCCCACTGGCCAAAAACTGCCTGTAATCTCTTTTTATATAGCCCATGAGTCAAGAAAAAGAAAGAGAGGAAGGCCTAAGAATACATGGAGATGCGAGCTAGAGGCAGACACGCAAAATACGGGATACACCTGGAAGCAATTGGAAAGCACAGGACAGTGATGAGTGGAAAATTCTTGTGGATGGCCTATGCCCCAGATGGAGTAAAAAGGCATAAGTAAGAAAGTAAGTAATTATGAGTCAAGAATGGATTTAAATTTTTTAATTAATTAAAAATTAAAATACATGACTTATATATCTCTGCACTCAAAATCTGATCTATGGATTCTGCTGTCATGCCACACAGTTCGCAAGAGCCTCCATTCACACTTGCTTATCTTGGCTATGTATAAAAAATCAATTCTCCCATTCAGGCTCATCCCCACTCTAAGCTACAATTTAAAATACCCACCCACATTACTGACAAACATTTATGTTTTTATTAGTACTTAAGTCTGTCCACAGTATGGACTGTGTGTACATATGTGACAACAATTATATATTACAACCTCACCCCTTCTCCATATTCTTTACTTTTTTTTGAACCCATGCAAATTAAAAATTTCATGGCCATTATTTCCATCTGCTTATAAGCTTTGTCTCACTCGGAAAATAAATAATAAGTTATCAAAATGATTCCTCCACTGTAAATGTATGTAAAAAAGAATAAATCAGCATGATTTAAAAAGCTATAATAAAGCATGTAATATTCAGTTAAATAGGAACATTCATTTTCCCTCCACCCAATAGACACCATGTCAGAAGATTAGGAATCCCAATAAGTTTGCCTCTTCAGCTCTTGGCCTCATAATAAACAATAGTCATATAGAAAACTGAAACAGTCTAAAACTATCTGACTAAATAAACAAGGTAGGATAGTAAGGAGGCCATTAAAACTGAATTCAAGTCTATAAATATAGGCCTACTATACAGCCTATAGAGCATGGGTTTTTTAATTTTTTTGTAGCACGTCACTCCCTCTCAAACCCTCCATCCCCATCTTTGCAGATTAAAAATATTGTAATAAAATATATTAATGTGCTATGAACAAAAAAAACAACATTATTACACATAATGTGCAAACACAATTCACAATTCACCACAAAAACATCTGACGTTTAATTGTGTAGCCTTTACTTTACTATACTATTTGCTTCAAAATTTTTAGAGTCTTCCCGCACACCTGTGGGTGCAGCCACTCTGGTTAAGAACCCCAGCAATAGTCTTAGAGTTGGTGTTGTTGTTCTTCCGTCGAAGTCGACAAGGACCATCAAATCATCCGGTTAGGGGCGGGCGGGGGGGGGGGGGGGGGGGGGGGGGGGGGGGGTTGGGATTACGGTGAGCTCTTAGGTGGCTTGTTAGACCGATCCTTGCTCTGAATAATCTATGACACCGTGGGCATGGAATAGTTGCTTCTTAGAGTATAGACATTGTGACAAGAGTATTGATTGAATATCATACATTTACAAGTTAGTACAGACAATAGTCAATAGAAGATCTATAATCATAATTTACCCCCCCACCCCCCCAAAAAAAGAGTTGTTTTACAGATTTATGATTTATTACTCACTCATTACTTAGACACGCATAATAATGAATAATAATAATGATGATATGACTATGACTAGGAAAAGCCTCAGACTCAGTCTTAGCCTGGTAAAAGTAGTAAAGTGATAATTTATAAAAAAAACTACTTAAACTTTGAAGTTTGAAGGCAGTAAGTATAACATTTCGGGTCCAGTCCTAAAAGGAGTTAGTTGGCCAACTAATAACGTTAGTTATTAATATTAAGCAAGATTTTTGTAAGTAACAGCGAAACAATTCCAGTCCAGGAAATAATATACTAACTGTAACAATATCTGATCTGCACATCCTCATTCTGAAAGATCCTCTAACTCAGTCATCATAACTCTACTGTAGTACTGGTGACTAAGCAACAAATATTAATAACATTCTAAAAAAAACAACAAACAAGTCAGCCACAATCGTTCTTTTTCACTTTAATTTGTGTGATGTAAATTGAAGAATTAAAATGAATAAAAGTCAACTTGATATTTAATGAAAAATAACAGCGTTATCTGTTAAGGTATGAATTAAATGCCACCACCTACTTTCACAAGCCAAATGTCCGCCATGACACTGACGTATTTACGCAAGGTAAACAATGCACCAATATAAATCTATCACATTGTTATTTCCCCTCATTAAAAAAATAATATGAAACTGAAATGATGGATCAAATGAGCGAGAAGAAGCAATGGTTATTTAATAATATTTAAACTCGATTTGAAAATGTACTGATTTAAAATGGAAAAAAAGGAGTTAGGCCCCCATAAAAAATGTAATTGTTTTGTGTATTATTAACACGACGAAAGAAAAATACATTAACATATTTGTCGATGCATTCATTTTTAAGTTAGGGCTAGGACCAGGGCTATTCCAGGCAAAGTGATGGCTATGACTATGCCATGTGTTTCAGTTTCCCAAACTGTTATTTTTAGCCTGGCACTTACAGTTTATTTTTTGCCCCCTGCTTTCCAAGTTGACAGTTAACTATGTTTGCCCCATCTCCACTTTGGGTCCTTTAAATATCCGAGGCCCCCTGCAGCCGCAGGGGTTGCAGGTCCCGCTCGTCGGCAAGTGATTTGATAAGGTGAGTTACTTAAAACGGAATTAAAAACAAATAAGTTTTCACTTGCAGAAAGAATTTTTCTATTTTGTTATATGTTGTATTTAAAGCTAATACCAGTTTGGGTCACGCAAATTGTGCCAAATTCCCCCCCCCCCTTTTTTTTTTTTCCTCAAAACCAAACGTCATTTTTTTTTCAAATGTATCGTAACAAGCCTCTGCAGACCCCTCCCCCACCCTATAAAAATCCATCTTTCCACTACAAACCTTAATCAAGGGTAAAAGAACCCAAAAAAAAAAATTATTATTTTTTTTTTTTTTTATTTTCAAATGTATCGTAACAAGCCTCTGCAGACCCCTCCCCCAACCTATAAAAATCAATCTTTCCACTACAAACCTTAATCAAGGGTAAAAGAACCCAAAAAAAAAAATTATTATTTTTTTTTTTTTTAAAGCTGCCACTGCCGACATTGCCATTTTGTCCTGCCTTTAAAAACAAAACCTGTTTGATGCATTTCGGTTCTAGCAGCAGTAAATGTTTTGTCCTTTCAGGTGAGTTTTATTTGCACATTACTTAGACCTATACGGATATTTTTTGCCTCCTTATAGTTAATTAATCAAATAAAACGACAATAGATAAATTATTTAATTATTTTCATTTTTAAAGAGTGTATTACAATATAATTTATACGGGGTGGGGGGGGGGGTGCCATTGCGGGAAATGTTTGGAAATTCCAACTCTTCAAAGAAGACTGAGAATCCCTGCCCTAGAACATTTATTAAACCACACCCACCCCCGAGTCAACTATTTTTCGTTCCACCCCACTTCACGTGGTTGTCCTAATTCTATCGTTCCCGTCTCCACATTTCGACATAAATTCTCACGGCTGTGAAAGTCACTACAACCCGTCCTCCGTGACGACCTGTAGCTTGATGAGATGTCATTTCTCGGAACTCGCATACCTGTACTGAGTCTATCAGTGATCGTATTTTTTTTTTTTAAATGAAATAATTATAATTTTTGTATAAAAATATAATGTTAAAATGTCTGTAATTTATGATTATTCACTGCAACTTTTTTCAGGGATATTTTCAGAACCACACCCCCCCCCCCCAAATCATAAATCGTCACAAAAATGTGACTTCCTCCTCCCCCCCCCCCCTAGAAGCTTGACGTCATTTATGGATGTCTCCATATTCTAAAAAATATAAACTGATTTACCTGGAATGAGCTCTTTAGATGTAAATGTAATGTCTACTGACAGTGCAACATGATTGACTTGACTTTTTGTTCTAGTTCCTTCAAGTCAACTGTACACAACTTCTTTTGTGTACGCAGCATGATGAAGTTGTTTAAGGTCCTTTAAGGGAACTGTACACATTTGCACAAGTAATATATAACAGTTATGATTTTTTTTTTTTATTGGCCTGGTATAAATTTCCTTTAAACGTAAGAGTATAAATGCTACTAAAATGGGAATATTACTTGTAATAGTATCGCACTGTGCATCATATGTTTTAATAGTCAATAAAGTCTCGACTTGCAAAACTTACATGTCTTTCCATTTCTGTAATAGTTCGATTAAACCCAATGTCTAGTCATTCCTTCAGTTATTCCATTAAACCCTTTGTCTTCCCATCTCTGTATTAATTCGATTAAACTCAATTTCTTGCCATCTCTGTAGCAGTTCGAAACTCAATGTCTTGCAGATAAACAAAATCGAAGGAAACGGCATTTAAACATATACACACAAATGGCAAGTCTTGGTCACAAAGAGGAGCGTTAATTTCAAGTTTGTTCCTTTTTTTTTGTTTTTTGTTTCTTTCAAATGTACAGACAGTACTTTTCAGCTGCAGTTCTAGATCAGCTCAGGTAAAGAAAAGAAAAAAAGAGGAAAAAAAACAAAAACCCTTCTACAGTGCTCCAAGCTAAATATATATTGGCTTATATTATGTAATACCGGTAGTATATTATGTTACCGTCTTAGGATATTCTGAGTTTTGTGTGAATTACGCAACCACAGTTCACTCCATTCAAAGATTCGCACGACCCTTTCTCAAGGTCACCTAAGACCATCAGAAAACGCATATGCTCTACAGTTATGACGTAGCAACAGAAATAATTTTGTAGTTGGGGGTCGCCACAACAATGGGAACTTTATTAAGGGTCGCGGCATTAGGAAGGTTGAGAACCACTGCTGTAGTCGATAAATTTTATGTCAAAAAATATTTTTTTCTTTTGAATGTAATGTATTGTTCCCAAGATATGTAAGTCCTTATTCCACATCTATAATATGTATATGTATGGCATCTTTCCGTCTGCGGGAGACGATCGATTATCTTTATTGCTTGCAGCTCTTGGTGTGGCTGGTGAGACGAATGCTCGAATGGCAGTCTCTGTTACATTTCCCACACACGAATGCGGTGGAGCAGTATTTACCGGCCTTCCTCCTCGCTCTTTTTGCAGCTGTTTCCGCCCTGTTTTGATCCTCGGCATGTAGTGATCCTGCCTTCACGATGCCCCGCCATGAGGATCGATCCTCTGCCAACTCCTCCCAGTTTGAGATGTCGATGTTGGCCGACTTCATGTCTCTTTTGCATATGTCTAAGTATCTCAGACGAGGCCGTCCAACTGACCTTTTCCCTGTCGCCAGCTCGCTGTATAGCACGTCCTTTGGTATGCAACGAGGTTGCATTCGCTTGATGTGTCCAAGCCAGCGGAGGCGTCTTTGGATTAACATGGCTGGGACGCTACCACATGTTTGTTTGGGACAGGACATCCGTGTTGGGGACTTTGTCTTGCCATTTAATGTCAAGGATGCGGCGCAGGCATCTATATTACATCTTTTCAAAACCACAGTCAAAGAATCCACATCGTAAGATTTTATTCTATGCTACCACTATACCACATCTTTCAGATACCACAGTCAAATAATGTACATCGTAAGATATCCTATGCTACTACGATACCAATCTTTTCGATGCCACAATCAAAGATTCTACACCGTAAGATATTATCCGATGCTACTACGTAATCACATCTTTTCGATACCTAGGTCATGGAATCTATTTATAGGAAGATCCACGCAGACAGGTAAGGGAAAGATGCAGAAATTGAGTTGTCTCCCCGCCTCATTAACATTAAGCGCTGGTTTCAAGGTCGGCAGGGGCAAAATTTAAAAAAATACAAATATATTTTAGCATTTAAACGTGTCCTATCGCCACAAAAAGAATGTTCAGCTGAAATGCATGCTATGAAGAATTCATGGTCAAAACTAGGTAAAAGGCTCAACATTCTTAGCTAAAATAAGTTGAACAGTTTGCTAGAGTCTTCGAGTTATTTTACCACCAGCACCAATAGAAGAGGAACATGTTACCGAACTATGTTTATGGTAAAAGAGGCGTGTAAAATTGTAGAATCGCATTTAGTTTTATTTTATGCCAATGTCCATGGCCCGTCTTGGGTATAACTATCAAATTCTAGTAAAATGACCTCTCATTGGCCAGTCTTGGATACGATAATATTCCGATGATATTCTGGTACAATGACCTCTTATTGGCCAGCCTTGGGTAACATGGTGTTCTGGTACAATGACCTCTTATTGGCCAGCCTTGGGTAAGATGGTGTTCTGGTACAATGACCTCTTATTGGCCAGCCTTGGGTAAGATGGTGGTCTGGTACAATGACCTCTTATTGGCCAGCCTTGGGTAAGATGGTGTTCTGGTACAATGACCTCTTATTGGCCAGCCTTGGGTAAGATGGTGTTCTGGTACAATGACCTCTTATTGGCCAGCCTTGGGTAAGATGGTGTTCTGGTACAATGACCTCTTATTGGCCAGCCTTGGGTAAGATGGTGTTCTGGTACAATGACCTCTTATTGGCCAGCCTTGGGTAAGATGGTGTTCTGGTACAATGACCTCTTATTGGCCAGCCTTGGGTAAGATGGTGTTCTGGTACAATGACCTCTTATTGGCCAGCCTTGGGTAAGATGGTGTTCTAGGACAATGACTTTTATCACGTACATTATTTGGTTATATTGCCTTTCATAATAATGGAAGTAAAACTCACTTTTCGAAAAAGCACACAAATAAAATATCATATAATTAAAGTGTATTTGGCAATGATATTAGTGAACCTGCATCAAATGAAAGTGCAACAGAATGTATCCATGAAATGTTTGGTTAAATGTTTGACCGACATTCTCCAGGAAATTTTACTTTAGCCTATAACATTTTTGCACTTGTTTTTGTACAGTGTTTAAAACGGAGGAGATACAATGAGCGATTAGAAAACAGGGGGGAAAGCCCACTATTTCTTAGCCACACGTGTCAAAACTCCAGGCCAGTGGTCGGCGAATCGCGGCTCGCGAGCCACATGCGACTCTTTAAAGTGCGGCTCTGCAAGTCGACCACAAATCGATTTTGACTCTGAAAAAAACATGGTTCTTGAAAGGTTCTTGAAAAGAAATTTGGCTCCCAAAAATTTTTTAATCGTTCTCCTGCTGATTTTTTTGTCTTTTTTGACTAATGAATTTGCCGACCACTGCTCTAGGCCATTAAAAAAAAAATCCTATATATTAACTTATCTTCGGACGGCTAACTAGCCCACTGCCTTCAACCTATCGCGCTGAAACTTGGGAAATAGACTCGATGCCGATGACAACACATTCTCTCAAATTTTCAGCCCCCAACCCCCAAAAATCAGTTTTTCATGTTTTTCAATGGGGAAAATGAAGGAAATATAATGACACCGATTTCATGAAATAAAATTCCTTGTAACTGCACTAAATAAGAATCTTAAACATATCGCAAGTTTATTTGGTGCGTAAAATTTTCTTTTCTTTTCAAGGAAATAGTCTCAATTTAAATATGATGTAATAAATCTGCGATGTAAAAGTGGGTAGGACATTTAGGACATTAGAACATAAATATATTTCAAGGTCGTAAAAAAAGCGTGAAGTGCGTACGGTTGGGGGGGGGGGGGTTATAAAGTGCTTTTCTTGAATGCATTTTTTGTCACGGAACTTAAGCGTGAAGTGCGTACGGTTGGGGGGGGGGTTATACAGTGCTTTTCTTGAATGCATTTTTTGTCACGGAACTTAAGTAGATAGGCCTGATAGGTAGTTCACGCATTACTGCCACCATTTGTGTGAGTATAACTAGTTAAAAATAATCATTTAAAAAAAAACCCAGCAACAATAACATCATTCCAAATCCAAACACAGAATCACATTTTCATTTATCACTTCATACAGCCCCCCCCCCCCCACTTTCCTTTCTTTTCCTCCCCCTAACTCTGAACACCATGTTCTACTGAGCAACAATGTTTTATTCTCTCGCTCTCTCAGCTATTTTTAGATCTCTCGTTCTGGCTGCCCTGGTTTTAGATTCAATGTATTATCCTAGTCGCCGTGAATGGCATCTTATTGTAAACAGTGGGTCAGGGGCGCCAGATACCCCTTTTTTTTTTGGCCTGGTCGTACGCTACACGCATTTGCTGACATAGTAAAGGAACTAGTTATTTTGAAGTCCTGAAAGGAATATGCCTTAAATAGTGCTTCTCCTGCTAAATTAAGCATTACAGTTTCATTGTTTTAAAGCAAGATATGTACAAAACTCAAAAGTCTGCATTTTAAACTTGCTACATCATTTATAAATTGCATTTACCATGTCCCATTTGGACCTCGATTCGCATCTGATATATATGCTAATGAATATGCACTACCCTGTCTTCCGCTATCCAGGTACAACTTCTCAGGAAGAGCGGCCCGGGCCTTACTTTAGTGTTCTAACGGTTCACACATGATTTGCGCCCAGCCAAAAGTTTGGCATGGTGTGGCATGGTGTAGCATTGCTCGGCTTGTGCCAGAGCTTCCGCCTCAGCGTCATCAGACACTACCTTACTTTTTGGGTCTACGGCAGTTACGGGCCGTGGTGTTCGTTGGAAGTTTCGGGGCAGGGAACCAGTGTGTTTGTTGTGTTGTCGTACGCGGCACCGCCGAGCGCGGTCTCAACCAAGGTGGTGTGTTCATTTCTCCGACGCGTGTGTTACGGAGGTGTTTCTGGACAATGTAAACACTGGTAAGACCCCATCACTCCTGTCATTCTACGCAAAAATCTGATTAAGTTTGATCTCTCTTTGGTACGACTCTGTAGTCATTATTATCATTATATCACTGTGCCAATATCAGGTGAAAATTGACATTGTTTTCTCAATTAATTCACAAGCTTATCAACGCATTGACGATCTCAGCTTCCTTCTCTTGTTTACTCTTAGCAACTAACATTGCACGGACAGCTTCTAGCCGGTAGTATTAGTCTGGCACGTAAGACGCCAATCTTCGAAATATTATGAGCTGGTCGTTATGGTAACGGTAAACTTAACCCCCCCCCCCACCGCCCCTCCACAGAAAGCACAAACACTCAACAGATTTGACACCTGTAACGAGTGGCGTAGCTAGGGTTAGTGGCGCCCAGGGCGGAAAAGATTTTATCCGCCTCCTTACACGAACACCACCACCCCCCCACACACACTTTTACAGTTGGCCGAAAAGGCCGCCTCTTCATATAAATAAAAATGTGCCGCCTGAGATGGACCACCTTTCCGTACCCCCTTCCTACGCCACTGCCTGTAGCAACCATTGGTTGCTATGCAAAGGCGGCACTGCAACATATCAGACTGACAAGTATAAACACAAGGTATATTACAATATATTAGTCTTGTAGCGGTAAGTCAAGTAATTTTGTAACATCAAAAGCTGGGAAGTTCAAACATAGGTATAATGCAATGCAGTTTAAACATTGCAGTATTCATTTTCTCTAAAGTTCCGAAATTCCACAAGGTTCCAATGTTTCCCAGTGTTCTAATGTTTCCCAGTGTTCCTATATTTCCCAATGTTCCTATATTTCCCAATGTTCCTATATTTCCCAATGTTCCAATATTCCAGATCTACCTTCAACATACCTTATTTTCCTATTTCATTCCGATATTCCACAAAGCTCCAATATCTCCGAATGTTCGTCTATTCTCATAAAACCCAGATAGATTTGGGCTTTCTTACATTTCTCAAAGTTCCTAATTGTTCCATATTCCTAATGTGTCCGATATTTCCTAAATTTCCCAACTATTCTTTTATTATGATAGTTTAAACATTTCCACATTGCTCGTCAAATTTCAACTCCACACTGTGTTGCTACTGTGTTACTACTGTGTTACTACGGTGTTTCTACGGTGTTACTACGGTGTTACTACTGTGTTGCTTCTGTGCTACTACTGTGTTGCTACTGAGTTGCTACTGTGTTGCTACTGTGTTGCTACCGTGTTGCTACTGTGTTACTACTGTGTAACTACTGTGTTACCTCATTTAATATGCTACATATTCCACATTCACTACTTTCCCATTCATTCGCATAATCCGTAAGCTCCCCATATAAAATGTGACCACTCAACAGTTTTTACCAGGACAGTAATGGTTTTGGGACATTTGTCCTGATTTGACAATATATGTTTTACTCACTGACGGAAAAACTCTCCTGTAATCACAAATAAATGAATAAATGTTTATCATCGGAAACCCATGGCTCAAAGCCATTTTAAATGTCCTGATTTTGATATTTCTATAATGGTCATCTTTACCATATCCCGGCACAATTAAAACAATTGACTAGTAGCAACATCCACACCAAGTAGCTATAATCTCAACTACCGACGTCGCATGACATTTTTTAATGGTTGGGGGGGGGGGGCTGCCTCCTGCCACTATTTGACCCCCCCCCCCCCCCCCCCCCCCTTTTTTTTTTTTTTCAAAGGTAAATAGGTAAATTTAAATATTATTTTCCCATCTCAACCTGGGCCCTTTAAATATCCGAGGCCCCCGGCAGCAACAGCGGTTGCCGGGCCCACCTCATGGCTCTGCTCTCACCAAACCTTGACACAATTTACAAGGCCCAACACTTAGCGAACAGGAGGGGTACACCAAGGACTACAGAGTCTCAGAGAGACTCGGGATAGGTCAACAGATTCATGGATGGCACGGCTAGATTCAATCTAATGGGACTCGCCGTTGGGGGAGAATGCATTTCTTCACATTGGTTGGGGAGTGTTAAGGTGGTTATCATGGTGAGCGGTGAGGTGGTTATCATGGTGAGCGTTAAGGTGGTTATCATGGTGAGCGTTGAGGTGGTTATCATAGTGAGCGTTAAGGTGGTTATCATAGTGAGCGTTAAGGTGGTTATCATGGTGAGCGTTGAGGTGGTTATCATGGTGAGCGTTAAGGTGGTTATCATGGTGAGCGTTAAGGTGGTTATCATGGTGAGCGTTAAGGTGGTTATCATGGTGAGCGTTGAGGTGGTTATCATGGTGAGCGTTAAGGTGGTTATCATGGTGAGCGTTGAGGTGGTTATCATGGTGAGC
Organism: Lymnaea stagnalis; assembly: GCA_964033795.1. Taxonomy (NCBI): domain Eukaryota; kingdom Metazoa; phylum Mollusca; class Gastropoda; family Lymnaeidae; genus Lymnaea; species Lymnaea stagnalis. Next base: position 729,787 of record CAXITT010000058.1, read on the forward strand.
GTTGAGGTGGTTATCATGGTGAGCGTTAAGGTGGTTATCATAGTGATCGTTAAGGTGGTTATCATAGTGAGCGTTAAGGTGGTTATCATGGTGAGCGTTGAGGTGGTTATCATGGTGAGCGTTAAGGTGGTTATCATAGTGAGCGTTAAGGTGGTTATCATGGTGAGCGTTAAGGTGGTTATCATAGTGAGCAATAAGGTGGTTATCATGGTGAGCGTTGAGGTGGTTATCATGGTGAGCGTTAAGGTGGTTATCATAGTGAGCAATAAGGTGGTTATCATAGTGAGCGTTGAGGTGGTTATCATGGTGAGCGTTAAGGTGGTTATCATGGTGAGCGTAAAGGTGGTTATCATGGTGAGCGTTAAGGTGGTTATCATGGTGAGCGTTGAGGTGGTTATCATGGTGAGTGTTGAGGTGGTTATCATAGTGAGCAATAAGGTGGTTATCATGGTGAGCGTAAAGCTGGTTATCCTGGTGAGCGTAAAGGTGGTTATCATGGTGAGCGTAAAGGTGGTTATCATGGTGAGTGTTAAGGTGGTTATCATGGTGAGCATAAAGGTGGTTATCATAGTGAGCATTGAGGTGGTTATCATGGTGAGCGTTGAGGTGGTTATCATGGTGAGCGTAAAGGTGGTTATCATGGTGAACGTTGAGGTGGTTATCATGGTGAGCGTTAAGATGGTTATCATGGTGAGCGTAAAGGTGGTTATCATGGTGAGCGTTAAGGTGGTTATCATGGTGAGCGTAAAGGTGGTTATCCTGGTGACCGTAAAGGTGGTTGTCATGTTGAGCGTAAAGGTGGTTATCATGGTGAGTGTTAAGGTGGTTATCATGGTGAGTGTTAAGGTGGTTATCATGGTGTGCGTTAAGGTGGTTATCATGGTGAGCGTTGAGATTGTTATCATGGTGAGTGTTAAGGGGGTTATCATGGTGAGTGTTAAGGTGTTTATCATGGTGAGCGTTGAGGTGGTTATCATGGTGAGTGTTAAGGTGGTTATCATGGTGAGTGTTAAGGTGGTTATCATGTTGAGTGTTAAGGTGGTTATCATGGTGAGCGTTGAGGTGGTTATCATGGTATGCGTAAAGGTGGTTATCATGGTGAGTGTTGAGGTGGTTATCATGGTTAGCGTAAAGGTGGTTATCATGTTGAGCGTTAAGGTGTTTACCATGGTGAGCGTTGAGGTGGTTATCATGGTTAGTTTTGATATGGTTATCATGGTGAGCGTTAAGGTGGTTATCATGGTGAGTGTTAAGGTGGTTATCATGGTGAGTGTTAAGGTGGTTATCATGGTGAGTGTTAAGGTGGTTATCATGGTGAGCGTTGAGGTGGTTATCATGGTGAGCGTTAAGGTGTTTATCATGGTGAGCGTTAAAGATGGTTACCATGGTGAGCGTTTAGGTGGTTATCATGGTGAGTGTTGAGGTGGTTATCATGGTGAGCGTTAAGGTGGTTATCATGGTGAGTATTAAGGTGGTTATCATGATGAGCATTAAGGTGGTTATCATGGTGAGGGTTAAGTTAGTTATCATGGTGACACTAGTACCCCAGAGTAAGATTTATATGTGAAGATACTAGTACCCCAAAGTAAGCTTTATTTCATGACACTAGTACATCAAAGTAAGCTTTATACTATGAAACTAGTACCCCAAAGTAAGCTTTATACTATGACGCTAGTACCCCAAAGTAAGATTTATATGTGATGATACTAGTACCCCAAAGTAAGATTTATTATATGTCATTATTACCCCAGGTAATCTTCATGCATACCATTTTTACCCAAAGCTTTATACCACTAGATTAGTAGCCCAACTTTAATACCATTACTGTATTACCCTAAGCTTTATACCACTAGTATAGTATCACCAGCTTTATACCACTTGGAAATTATCACACATTTTTTACCACTAGGCTAGTACCCTGAGCTTTATACCACGATGTCCTAAGTTTTATGTCACTGTGAGAACTGTGATGGTATACACGTTATGTATCACTAGGATGGCATCACTACTTTTTATACCGCCAGGCTTGTACCCTAAGCCTTATAGCACTATAGTAATACCCCAAGTTTTCGACCACTAGAGACCCGCTGATTGTGTCAATCACTCGTCAAGTCACATACCGGCGACGTGGCCAAATTCAAGGTAAGATGAGATAACCCGCTGCTACAATCCTCGTAGGCATTGAAGCGTGGCAAGGGACGGGTTCTTACTTGTAGTAGATCATTAATTAAGAAGAGAAAAGTTTTACAGTAGTAAACAAAACCATTGAACACATAGCCACAGGTTAACGCTGAGTTTAAAAATGTTTTTCAGATGCAATAAATAGCATACATTTATAAAACCTTTTAAATTACCCGGTTTGATGGAGATGTACCAAAATTAAAATATATTTAATTATTAAAATCTATCCCAACATTTGGTCCTATAAAGTTAAATCCATCCATGATCATTGTTTCAATGTATCCCAACATTTGGTCCTATAAAGTTAAATCCATCCATGATCATTGTTTCAATGTATCTCAACATTTGGTCCTATAAAGTTAAATCCATCCATGATCATTGTTTCAATGTATCCCAACATTTGGTCCTATAAAGTTAAATCCATCCATGATCATTGTTTCAATGTATCTCAACATTTGGTCCTATAAAGTTAAATCCATCCATGATCATTGTTTCAATGTATCCCAACATTTGGTCCTATAAAGTTAAATCCATCCATGATCATTGTTTCAATGTATCCCAACATTTGGTCCTATAAAGTTAAATCCATCCATGATCATTGTTTCAATGTATCTCAACATTTGGTCCTATAAAGTTAAATCCATCCATGATCATTGTTTCAATGTATCTCAACATTTGGTCCTATAAAGTTAAATCCATCCATGATCATTGTTTCAATGTATCCCAACATCTGGTCCGTTGAAAATGATGACCGCCGACCACTTTAAAAAAAAAAAATAATAATAATAATTTAAAAAAAAATAATGATTTGATGGCCACCCATGAATTTTGTTGCATCTTTTTTAACATTCGGTCTTTTGAAATAGGAGGCCGCCCATGAATATTATTATTTTTTTATCTCTATTTCAAGATTAGGTCCTATAAAATTTAGTACCACCCATGATTACGCTATCGATCGCTTCACACTTTCACGCCATTCTTTGTTAAAAGAAACACATTCTTTTGTGGATAATTTTCATTATTAAAATTTGCGCACAAATAAAAGAAGAAATTTAAAAAAAAAACAAAAAAACTTTACTATTTTTAATTTAAAGAAATTTTTTGCACACCTTTCTTTGTGTAATGAATTTTATGAAATTTTAAGAAAATTGTCTACATTTAATCGGAATACTTCTGCTACCCTTCTGCACATACTTTCTTTGTGTAATGAATTTTATGAAATTTTAAGAAAATTGTCTACATTTAATCGGAATACTTCTGCTACCCTTCTGCACATACTTTCTTTGTGTAATGAATTTTATGAAATTTTAAGAAAATTGTCTACATTTAATCGGAATACTTCTGCTACCGTTCTGCACATACTTTCTTTGTGTAATGAATTTTATGAAATTTTAAGAAAACTGTCTACATTTAATCGGAATACTTCTGCTACCCTTCTGCACATACTTTCTTTGTGTTATGAATTTTATGAAATTTTAAGAAAATTGTCTACATTTAATCGGAATACTTCTGCTACCCTTCTGCACATACTTTCTTTGTGTTATGAATTTTATGAAATTTTTAGAAAATTGTTGTTGTTTTGTTTCCTTTTTAGTGCTTCCAAAGTAAGATTTAAAAAAAGAAAGAAAAAAAAGTTAACATTTCTTTTTTTTTAAATTAATCCCAAATGGAAAAAAGCTCCATGTGAATTTCGAGTCTTGTACATTGAATTGTCGCCCCTGGTGGTATGTCGGTGTCTATAGGCGTCCACAGACGAAGGTATTCCACCTACTTTGTGATTTCACCTGCTACCTGCCAGGCCGTATCAGTGTCGATCGATAAATGGTAGGACAGTTACCATGATTCACAGCGTACCTGTTAGTTTTGGGGCTGGGGGTGGCTATCAAAATTAGATCAATGAAAACTTGGAACACTTCAAGCTGGGTACACGCTGAGCGCCCGTAGAGATCTTTTCACACACACCCCGCCCGCTCCAATCCCACCCCAGCACGGACCAGATAGCGTAGGATTACTCCGTAACATTAGGTTATGACATTCGTCGAGGAAATTTAGGTTCACACATCCATTACAAAAAAGATATGTTTAAAGAGTCTTTAAAAATTATATGTAGACAGAAGTAAAGACATTTTTTTTTTACACAGTTCACAGTTGTAGAAAAAATATGAGAAGAATTTCGTTTAAAAAAAATGTATGATGATACATTCGACATAGAGATATTTTGATTTAATTTGACAAACAGTAAACTGTTTCATCAGTTGTAATCTTTCTTTTAAATTTAGCGTCACACTGGAACTATAGCTTGTTGACACAGTCTATTTAATACTGTTATTTTGATGAGATGGCATTACGGTTTCTCATTTCCCGGATTTGAGCTTATCCCGAAAAAACAGGAATATAGTTTTCCTCATCCCAGGATAAAATTAATTTAATTCAAAATGTATTTTAAATTGAACTACACGATGAAGAGTTGATTTGTATGGTTGCTCAATTGTTATTTTCTATTAATGGATACTAAAAAATAAAACCATCTTAAGGTTTGTTGAGAGCGGGGGGGGGGGGTAGGTCACGTGCAGTGGCGACGCTACAGGTCCCGCCGGGTCCCAGGACCTGGTAAAAAACCTGGGACCTGGCAAATGACCTGGTAAATTTTTATTAGTTACTAAATATTGTATATATTCTCATTAAGCGTAAACTACGTTACATGTAAGAGAACTTCCATTTTAAATGCCTTTATATGTTTAAATTTTTATCGACAACAAAAGTCAATATAACGTCATAAAATTTAATATATATAAAATTTAAGTTTTTAACTTGTAAGAGGCCATCCATATATTACATACGCAAAAATATCGCAAATTGTGACCCCCCTCCCCCCTGTTGCATGGCGTACTTTTTCAGTACCCTCCCCCCCATAGCGTACATACTGACACTCAA
>CAXITT010000058.1:735139-772768 GCA_964033795.1 Lymnaea stagnalis
TGAAATCAACAAATTGTAGATAGAAAGAAAGTGTCATAAATAAAGGAGACAAAATGAAATCAACAAATTGTAGATAGAAAGAAAGTGTCATAAATAAAGGAGACAAAATGAAATCAACAAATTGTAGATAGAAAGAAAGTGTCATAAATAAAGGAGACAAAATGAAATCAACAAATTGTAGATAGAAAGAAAGGGTCATAAATAAAGGAGACAAAATGAAATCAACAAATTGTAGATAGAAAGAAAGTGTCATAAATAAAGGAGACAAAATGAAATCAACAAATTGTTGACAGAAAGAAAGTGTCCTAAATAAAGGAGACAAAATGAAATCAACAAATTGTAGATAGAAAGAAAGTGTCAGTAAAAACGAAAACAAAAATGACATCAAAGGATATCGGCTGAAAGCGTAAACTTCAAACGAATTTTTTGTTTAAATTTGTAACTACATCGGTTTGGTGGGGGTGGTGATAGTGTTAGTATTTATTATGACAATTGGCAATGTATGTAAACTTTCGGTTAAGTTAGTAGATTAATAAATATTACTTAATAAATAAATTTTATTTTTAATACATTTATTTGGGACCCGTCAATTTTTTTAAAGACCTGCAAGGGACCCGCCATGTTAAATTTGATGGCGTCGCCACTGGTCACGTGCTACTACAGTTGCTTCATTTTCCCCGACTTATCCCTAGAAATGAATAACTAGCTGTTAGCATGCGTGCTTAGCAACATTTATGAGTTAAGACTTCTTTGCGTCACTAGTTCTATTTCGAATCCTTCACTAAATATTTACAAACAAATTTTTCAAACACCTTGTAACCAGGGGCTCGTTTCCAATAAAAACACAAAACAATTCGGATTGATAATAAAATATCTTTATTTGCAAATGTCTCACTTTGTTGATCGTGGGTGGAAAAAAAAACAAAAAAACTTCGCAATATAAAGTATTATAAAGATAGTTTGACAGATGACGTTTTTGGGATAATCAATTTACTAGAGCACATGTTTTAAGTTCATGGGAGGTGACCTCAAGTGTGCATTGTGAGCGGATTATGTGGGAGCGACGGCTGAAACAATAGACGAAGAGAAGTACTCGGTAGTGATTATTCGTTGTTTAAAAAAAAATAATAATAATCTTTTTAGCTTAAAGTGTGAGTTTGCAATTTAAATCATTGCATTAAATATGTCCCCAGTAACATTATATTTGGAGGAAGAAAAAAGGTTTAAAAATGTTTTACTTTTGAAGAAATTACCCTTTTTAAAAGCCCTTTCCCATTGTATCGTGGTATCACTTGGGCTTCTAAAGGATCGTGGTCGTGGCTTGAAAACACTTGAGAGCCTGTGTACCAGAGCTCCTGAGCTTAGTAAATTTAGCGCAGTTAACTATATTTTAAAGGTCCCGGCTTATAGCGACAATTTGTGACAATCTTTGACAATGTTTGACAATTTGTGACGATCTTTGACAATCTTTGAAAATTTGTGACAATCTTCGAGTTACTGAATTTAAAATAATATATATATAAATAAACTCTAGACTCCAGATCCCATATAATGTTTCTAGTTGACTTTTTATATACCGGTCTAATAGAAGAACATGGTATTAATCTATTTATTTTTTTTATATCAAATTCTTGGGACTTGTCCACGAAACACCAGTCTGTAGCTACAGGACAAAGCGGTGGCAGACAACAAATAAGATGGGAGTTTTCCCACAGTATCTGTTTACTTTTGTATACGATCTGACCTAATTTTTCTATGCAAGTTAGGAAGCTAAACCGCTCCAAGAGTATTTTGTTCCATCACAGCCATAGTGCTACATGAGTATTTTGCTATGTAAGACGTATTTTTAAATCCTTTATAATTAATATCAACTTCGATTTTGTTCAGGGCAAAATTTTGGATGGATAATTGACCCATTTCCCGTCAACATATCACGCTGGAACATGGCACATAGACTCGTTGCCGATGACAACACATTCTATTAAATTTCCAGCCCCCAGCCTCCAACCCTTAAAAAGCAGCTTTTCATGTTTTTTTTTCAAGGGGAACATGAAGGAAATATGATGACTCCGATTTTACAAAATAAAATTCCCGATAACTGCGCTAAAAGAGATTCTTTAAAAAAACATATATCGCAAGTGCTTTTGGTGCGTAATATTTTCTTTTGCTTTTTCCGAAATAGTTCGTGAAATAAATATAAAACGTTAAAAGTGGATGGTCATTAATAATATTAATATAGTTCAGGGGGGTGTGAACAAAAATTTGCGGTTGCGAGCCTGGGGGGTGGGGGGGGGGTGGGGGGGGGCCGGCACTAATTGAAATTCTTATAAAATGCGTTTCTTGTATGCATGTTTTATCCAATTTTCAGCCCCACCATAATTGCTTGGTGTTAAATTTTATAAAAGATTTATACGAGATACATTGTGACGGACGGATGTCAGCAAAAATACGAGATACTTTGTTTTTTACGGGTATTTTAATTTCCGTTAACATATTGTAGTTTATTAAAAAAACAAATACATCAGCACTGCGCAACCTTTTCAACTCCAATATTTTGGTTCACGAAGCCGAGGGCCGCATACGACATCTCAAAATGAAAACTTTATTTTTTAAATATATATAGATTTTTGAAAATTACTCAATTTATCAATGCTTTTTACCTTACGCATTAATAATCGTATATCCGTTAGCAGTGTCATCTCAACGAATAAAAACTGTAGCACGTCTTTAATGCGATATTTGGCTTGACTTGAACTAAGAATCTAAGATTCATGTTATGTTGAATTTCGATGATTTCAAGCTGCACTGCACCGTCATATGCTCCTAGTATTGTCATCTTTTTTGTGTGGCTACAATGGAGATATCACGTGTAAAGCTATTTTCGACAAAAAGCAAAACAGGAGTAAGACTGCGAATATCTTTAAAACGATCTTTGAAATCTAACTTCAACTTTTCTAAAAAAAAATACATTGAATCGCTCACCTGGGACCAGCTCTGGGAGGTGTTGTGCAGCCTTGGTAAGGGCTGGGAAGTGAGTACACCCTACCTGCCGGCCTTTGACCAACAGGCCTTCCGGACAGTCCTACACCCTACCTGCCGGCCTTAGACCAACAGGCCTTCCGGACAGTCCTACACCCTACCTGCCGGCCTTAGACCAACAGGCCTTCCAGACAGTCATACACCCTACCTGCCGGCCTTAGACCAACAGGCCTTCCGGACAGTCCTACACCCTACCTGCCGGCCTTAAACCAATATGCCTACAGACAGTCATACACCCTACCTGCCGGCCTTAGACCAACAGGCCTTCTAGAAAGTCCTACACCCTACCTGCCGGCCTTAGACCAACAGGCCTACAGACAGTCATACACCCTTCCTGCCGGTCTTAGACCAATAGGCCTACAGACAGTCCTACACCCTACCTGCCGGCCTTAGACCATCAGGCCTACAGACAGTCACATGCCGTAACTGCCGGGTTTTAAACAATACTCCAACACACAGTCCTACACAATACCCTTGGGTCTTTCCTGATTAATATAATAGTCACCCCTCCCCCTAAAGAAATTTGTTTATTTGAGTTCACACGTCACGCGTGACAACCTTTTGCCGCTCAGTACTATTAATGTAAAGCACGACGAGTTGGGGAGGGGCCGGTGTCGAAGAGGATCTGGACACACCAGAAGCAATTTATAATATATAAGAGATATTTTTATTTTCTAAATCGTAAAAACCACTGGAATATATATATATATATATATATNAAATATATTTAAACCGATTCTCGTTAAATCGTAGTTCTGTCAGGTCTCGCCGGGCAATCGCAATATATATCTCAAAATCGTACATTGTACGCCAAAATTGTACGTAAGAGTAAGTAGGTCTGACAGTATGACATCTGGTAGACGCCCGAAAGCCTCAATCACTTTCGGCCTAAACCGAAATGAAACCGAAACTACGCTGAAAGTGATCAAATGGCAACTTTCGGCGCCGAAACGAAACTGAAATTCGGCCGGTCACTCGTCAGAAGTTACAAGTGGGTCAACCCTACGCTAGAAGTGACAGGTGGGTCAACCCTACGTTAGAATTACGGTTCGGTCAAATATACGTTTGACGTTACAGGTGGGTCAAACAAAAATTTTACACACGTAGCAAGCAAAAGAGACCGAACGACATGAAACCAACCTAAATAAAAGTGTCGGAAGATTGCCTTCCACACCACAATACGATTTGATTGTCCCATATCAAATGCTCTATACAACAATACGATTTGATTGTCCCATAGCAAATGTTCTATGCAACAATGCGATTCAATCGTCCCGTATCAAATGCTCTATACAACAATGCGATTGAATTGTCCCATATCAAATGGTTTAAACAACACTGTAATTCATTGGTCTCATATCCAATGTTACCGGTGTATACAACACGGAAATTGTCGTTTATCGATGGAATCGCGCTTGTCGAGACACTCCCCCATGGAGGCCAGCGTTCCTTATCTGCTCCCTATTTACTTTAGTAGCTTAGAACTTAGAAGTGGATCATTAAATCAAATCTTGGAGTCACTGGAATGTATTTTACAATCGGACATGAAAGGGTTTATTCATTATGTCAATACTTGCAGTACGAAGGTGGCATAAAGTAGATCTGAGGTCACGACCAGGGCCGTGCAGAGGGTTTCGGGGCCCCGAGCAAATACAAACGCAGAGCTCCCATAAATTTGAAAATGATTTTTTTCAAACGTAACTGTGTACAAAAAAAACAACAAAACACAGACACACACAAACACACAACCCCCCCCCCCTCAAAAAAAAACAAACAAAAAAAAACAACAAAAAAAACTCTAAAATACAAACGCAGAGCTCCCATAAATTTGAAAATGATTTTTTTCAAACGTAACTGTGTACAAAAAAAACAACAAAACACAGACACACACAAACACACAACCCCCCCCCCTCAAAAAAAAACAAACAAAAAAAAACAACAAAAAAAACTCTTGCGTTGGTGGCCCCCATTCGGACAGGGCCCCGAGAGATTTACTCGTTTGCTCGGCCTCTGCACGGCCCTGGTCAAGCCTCAGAACAATCGTCTCCGATAACACACGGGAAGAAAATTAAACTCTTCTCTCTGACTCTGTTCTATAACTCTCTTCTTAGTTCTGTTCTCTCGCTGTGTCCTCTAACTCTCTTCTTAATTCTGTTCTCTAACTCTGTCCTCTAACTCTCTTCTTAACTCTGCTCTCTAGCTCTGTCCTCTAACTCCGTTCTCCAACTCTGTCCTCTAACTCTCTTCTTAAACCTCTTATTTAAGTATTCGTTTATTCGTCTCTAATTCTGTTGATTCAGCATAAATAGACTGTCAGTTCTTACCAAACTATTGTAAGTGCCAGTGTCTAGAGAAGAGTCTATTGGAGAGGGCAACAGTGTATTGTTGTACAGTTTGGTCTATACACGTTCATTTATTGGTCTATACACATTGATCTATACACGTCCATTTATTGGTTATTCACATCTATTTATTGGTCTATGTACGTCAATTTATTGGTTTATACACGTCACATTGGTGTATACAAGTTCATTTATTGATTTAAACACGTCCATTTATAATCTTATACGCCGTTCGCCAGGAGTCTCTTAGAGACATTTTAGCTGGAGTTGTCGGTATTCTCCGAATGGCGACATTTTAGCACGAGTAGTCTTCCAAACAATAAACTCCTTGTCCTTACCAAGTTATTACAATGTTTATTACGTCATCAATACGTGTGTATTTGTTTGACAGAAATGTATTTTATGTCATATTAATTGATATGACCAGACCGTCATATATGTCTTTAGCTTTACTTTTTATTATTCTTTTACCGAACACTTTTTATCTTCCCTGGGGGTAATTATAAGATTAGACTATGTCACGGGTTCTGAACCCATGGGATTGCGAAGGGGTCTCTTTGGGGTCGCCACCTGAAGCTGTTACAAATAATTTTATAAGTCATTTTCATTGGATGTGTTTAAGTTTGAATGACGTCATACTGGCCAGATTTCCGCTACATCTGGCACTGGATCTTCAAGGCTGCTAAGAAAATGTTATACCGGTAATGACATGTGAAAACCTGACCGCGAATTGTGAAGTTTATTAACAAGTTAACTTAACCGCGAAGTGTCAAGTTTGTTAACAAGTTCAATCAACACATTAAATTTGTGGTGCATTCAAATTTTAATGAATTATTATTATTTTTTTATAATTAAATTTTTTTAAAATAATTTTTGAAAAATCTTTATTCAATTAATTTTAAAAACATTAATCTGAGTTCGAAATGTCCCCAGGTATTATAGGTACCATGAAACTCCGTCGTGCACACCTTCGGCGCATATCGAAAAATGACGCAAAAACTGCTGTAGCCATTTTACATTCGGCTTGTGGATGACTTCGTTGTTTCGCGTCACAGTTTTCTAATAATACTTCATCTTAATCCATTATGGGAAAATGTTTAAGAATAAAATAAAATCTTAGTTTAGTTATGAAAATCGTATGTATATTTTGATTTTTTTTTAGCTGTTACTAAACACTGGGGGGGGGGGGTTAAAGAATTTGTGACACTTTGTGACAGGGGGTGTCTAAAAAGGTCATTTTTTGCGTGACGTAATTTACGAACGACCCCTAAAAGTATCCACCGGCTCACTTTGATGTAGTCTAGTTGCTCCCCTTGAATCAACATTTCAAAGAACCAATGGGATCTCATATTGGTCTATGACCGTGCTTACATAAATACAAACGTGAGGTCCAAAATCAATTTAAAATCCTATCGAAATCGGTTGTCTCCAATGTCACAGCCATGATAAAAATGATCACGATTCGAGAACCCCTGCAGTGGGTCACCTGGGATTGAAACACGTCTAGCCCCGAGGCAGCCACTGCTTTACTGTCACTTTGAAAGTGTTCACTATCCAGTGGCGTGCCCAGGAGTGTCACTCGAGTATGCGTACCCTCTACCCCCTCCCCCCCCACACACACACACCGTCACTTAGTTTTCTCTTGGTTAATGTATTAATGACTTGTAGTGGATTAATTTTTTGTGTAGATCAGCCAAGATTATTTTTGTACTGTCGGTACTTCAATGTTCTGTGAGTGTGTGCACTGATTGCTTAGTGAACCCGCCATTGTCGCCGACCATTGAATTCTTGAGATCACCTAGAATGACAGTGTCGTGTTCACAACACGACTGACCGTGTAACTAAGACTTACAATGGCACGTATTCTGAAATCGGGTGTAGTCGTCCGCTGCAGCTTATAATGGTTGGGATTTCCAATCAGCAAGTAAGTCGAATACTTACCTGTTATTGATTTTTTAATTTTTTGTTGTTGTATAGTCCGGTTTAAAGGCATGTAATTGACGTTTTAAACATAGGCCTACCGGGTACATTGTCAAAGTAAGTTTTAAATATCGGTCTACTGGGTGCATTGTCATAGTAAGTTTTAAACACAGGCCTACCGGGTACATTGTCAAAGTAAGTTTTAAATATCGGTCTACTGGGTGCATTGTCATAGTAAGTTTTAAACACAGGCCTACCGGGTGCATTGTCAAAGTAGGTTTTAAATATAGGTCTACTGAGTGCATTGTCAAAGTAAGTTTTAAATATAGGTATATTGGGTGAATTGTCAAAGTAAGTTTTAAACATAGGCCTACTGGGTACATTGTCAAAGTAAGCTTTAAACATAGGCCTACCGGGTACATTGTCAAAGTAAGCTTTAAACATAGGCCTACTGGGTACATTGTCAAAGTAAGCTTTAAACATAGGCCTACCGGGTACATTGTCAAAGTAAGCTTTAAACATAGGCCTACCGGGTACATTGTCAAAGTAAGTTTTAAAAATAGGCCTACTGGGTACATTGCTAAAGTAAGTTTAAGGAGTTCATGAGACAACAAATAAATATTGTTGTATTAATATCGGTTCATTCAAACATATTTGTGTATCCCCTGGGGGGGACGGGTTGGGGTGCCCCCCCCCCCCCTCCTGGAGGTAGAGGAAGCATTAGACAGCTTTTATGTACAGGTACCGTAATGTGGGAGTCGAACATTTATGGCTAGGGGAATGTGTTTTCATTAATATTGTTGTATTATTATCGGTTCATTCAAACATATTTGTGTATCCCCTGGGGGGGACGGGTTGGGGTGCCCCCCCCCTCCTGGAGGTAGAGGAAGCATTAGACAGCTTTTATGTACAGGTACCGTAATGTGGGAGTCGAACATTTATGGCTAGAGGAATGTGTTTTCATTCTACGTATAGATAAGCGGTTCTGAACCTGTGGGTCGCGACTTCTTTAAGGGTCTAACGACCCTTTCCAAGGGGTCGCCGAATACCACCGGAAACACTCTACAGTTATAAAGTACCAACGAAAATGATTTTGTGGTTTGGGATTGGGGGGTGGGGGTCACCACAACATGCGGAACTGTATTAAAGGGTCGCGGCATTAGGAAGGTTGAGAACCGCTGGTATAAATTTAATAGGCCTAATAGATGTTATACATCTGTATTGGACACGTATTTGTCAAAATGCTTTGTTTAGGAATGTGATCAAACAGTCGCAAAGTGTGCTTATTTCACAAATGGGTTTGAAAAGTGCTCAATAAGTTGATCGTTGACTCAAAGTTGTCAATAAGTTGATCGTTGACTCAAAGTTGTCAATAAGTTGATCGTTGACTCAAAGTTGTCAATAAGTTGATCGTTGACTCAAAGTTGTCAATAAGTTGATCGTTGTCTCAAAGTTGTCAATAAGTTGATCGTTGTCTCAAAGTTGTCAATAAGTTGATCATTGTCTCAAAGTTGTCAATAAGTTGATCATTGTCTCAATGTTGTCAATAAGTTGATCATTGTCTCAATGTTGTTTATATTATTTATAATGATAACATCAGTTAATGTTCATAGACCAGGGAAAAAAATAAGATTGTCATGAACTTCTTCAATGTTAACATGACTTTCTTCAATTTGAACATGAACTTCTTCAATATTGCCCATGAATTTTGTCAATTTTCGCAAAAACTTTGTGAATGTCTATATCAGAAATACTATCCAAACCGAAATAATAACTGTATTAGAAATAAAAGTCTGCATATTCATACAAGAAAGACATGTTAACTTGTCAATGAATTTTAACAGTAATAATTGAATAAAAGTGTCCTCGTTTTATAGCCATTTTAATTGTTTCTATAGTATAGTAGTTACTATCCTAATGTCTCATTTTTATTTTAGTTAGTTTACATGTTTTTAATAATTGTAAAGCGCTTAGAGCTTTAAGGTAAGCGCTATATAAAAATGCCTAAATAAATAAATAATTCAGAGAACTCCAAATATATAATTTTTATTTGCTTGCAGCTTTTGCCCTCTTTTCTCAGATGACCAAATAATGACGTCATCAAGATGAGTGTACTTTCGGTGCACCTGCTTCAATTCACTGTCATAAATAATTGTAGTCCCGTGTACAAAGATCTACTGTGGGTCTAAAAACAACGTTAAAAAAAAAATCAAGTCGAATAACTACATAGATTTTGACATTAAATAAATCCAGTCAAATAACTATATATAGATTTTGACGTTTTTTCTTCTTTTTTTTAAAGAAATCTTGTCAAATAAGTACATAGCTTTTGACAGTGTTCTTCATTGTCAATAAATCTCTTCAAGTTCTTTTCATTTAACATGTCCATTTTTCTTATTGGTTCGAATTTAATTGAATTTGTACACTCAGTACATTGAGGTATACCCCCCCCCCCAACCTTGTAAACCATTCCCTGGATTGTATATTATGATTATATGATTGTATGATTTAGGATTGGGGTTAAAGAGGTTATCGCAGGTGTTCCGTTTGATAAAATGTTTATGGTGGTTCTTAAAGTATAAAGAACATTTATATGATTTTAAGTTCTGATAGCTTTAATCACACCATCATTCAGTCCGACCGTCTCACGTTTCCTTCTTCTCAATCTCTGCCCCTCTATTCTTTCTTCACCGCTTTCGTGTGCACACGGTTTTTCTGCTTGAGATCTTGATTAGATGCAAACCGACTGAATCTTGCTTAGGTGCAAACCAATCGAATCTTGATTAGGTGCAAACCAATCGAATCTTGATTAGATGCAAACTGACCGAATCTTGATTAGATGCAAACCAATCGAATCTTGATTAGATGCAAACCAATCGAATCTTGATTAGCTGAAAACCAACCGAATCTTGATTAGATGCAAACCAACCGAATCTTGATTAGATGCAAACCAACCGAATCTTGATTAGATGCAAACCAGCCGAATCTTGATTAGATGCAAACCAACTGAATCTTGATTTGATGCAAACCAGCCGAATCTTGATTAGATGCAAACCAACTGTGATTAGATGCAAACTGACTGAATCTTGATTAGATGCAAACCAACCGAATCTTGATTAGATGCAAACCAACTGAATATTGATTAGATGCAAACTGACCGAATCTTGATTAGATGCAAACCAACTGTGATTACATGCAAACTGACTGAATCTTGACTAGATGCAAACCAACAGAATCTTGATTAAATACAAACCAACTGAATCTTGATTTGATGCAAACCAACCGAATCTTGATTAGATGCAAACTGACTGAATCTAGATTAGATACCAACCAGAGTTTAAGAGTTTCTTTTAGTTAAACTAAAGAAGTAAGTTTACAAACCTATAAGCCCATTCAATTATCTTTCATTTAATACCTCATTTTGTCTTACAGATCGAGCAATAATATTTTAAATAGTTTTTTAATCTTAACCATTCACTTCTGGTACCGGGTGCGAATAGTCGCATCATAATGAATTACCCAAAGAATGGTAAATAGACAAATGGCGGTGTTTTCTTTTTACATCAACAAGAAATCCCGGGTACATGCATTGATACTACTGACTATAAGTTGACGGTACTGACCACTGGTTGCTGGTGACCTATTTTTTTAAACTGACCCAGTTGTCCAATGAAAGTTAATCGTAAAGACCGTCGCACCGCACGTGACTAAACATATCACCGCCCCGCCCTCCCCCCCCCCCCCCCCAATTTAAAAAAAAAAAAATTAACTGACCTGGAGAGGGGTGTGTGTGTGCTTACTGGCTACTTTGAGAACCACTGATTTCGATCAAACCACGTTTCGATCAAACCACAGCCAGACTGTCATCCGTAAGATCACAGGCCCGGCAATAAGTCTGGTGATTCGTGACTATCCGTGTCTTCAGTTCTGGCAACAGAGGTCAGGTGACAAGTGTCAGGAGGTCAGGAAAAAAAAAAGATAAGAATAAATTATTGTGTGGTGAGAAAGGTACAGTTGCGTTGTTGTTGTTGTTTTTAGCAGTGCTTCTCAAACAACCGGCGTGGACCCGAGGTAAAGGTTCCCATTGCACCATGGACCGGTGCCTGATTTATTCTTTTCTTTTTCTTTGACCTTACATGAAAATGNGCTTTTATTTAAAAAATAAAAAGATAGTTATGTTTGGAAGTGAATATTCTTCATAGATAAATGGTTTTCTAAATTTACGTTTTTTAACAAAAAATTAAGATTGTATGGGTTTAACCTGCCCTTAAGGTGGCTTTGAAACGGTAAATGGCACCCGATCGACCATTTTGGGAACCGCTGGTCTAAAGAGTTCTGATAGCACCAAACTTTCAGCACATGTCACGAGGACGTAGCCTAGCTGACCAAATAAAGATTTCATCAAAATAGCGTTTTCCACCAACTGTTTTTTCAGACCACCCCTTCGTTGTGGTGGTGCATTGAACAATCGGCTTGTTTGGTAAACAAGTGTTCAGAACTGTGCTTAGTGCCGAGTGTTTGGTAACGAGTGTTCAGTACTGTGTTTAGTGCAGAGTGTTTAGTACATAGTGGGTTGAGGGGTGTTGTTGTTGCGCTCTGTAGATGGATCTAGAAATCTGGTCTCACTTAGAGATTTCTAATTTTAAAAAGTGCTTAAGAGTGGTCTGAGGTATATGACGCTAAATCCATCTGAAAATTGTGTGCTATGGATGTGCGATAATGGATGTACGATAACTGGCCATGACGTAAGCGCGAGCAATCATATGATGAGTTAAAAACATAGCATACATGTTTAACAAGTGATCCTTATATGATAAGATGATAAGGCGCATCGGATGGTTATATAGGATATTTAGAGCTATAGTTACTTGGGGTAATACATTTGTAGAATATGTAGCCTTATACTTATAGTTACTTGGGGTAATACATTTTTAGAATATCTAGACCTATAGTTACTTACATTCTAATCCAATTAAACGGAAAGGCCCATGTGAAGCAAAGAGTAAATCCTTTGTAAAGTATACATATGATCTTGTTTACAAATGATCTTGTGTACAAATGATCTTGTGTACCAAGGACACAGTGAACTAAACATGCATATGGTATATCAGCCAAACGAACAGATGAATTCTTACTAAAACAGATTGTGTATTACGACATTCGGTTGGATATTTTTTCTTATGGACATTTTCCAACGACATCAGGTCATTTTGAGTTTAATTGTTCAGAATTAAGTATGCCAAATTCCCTACACCCTGACTCCGAGACTTCCCGAATCTCCTACTCCCTGACTCCTCTATACTTCCTGACTCCCCTACTCCCATTTACTCTCCAATTCCCTGACTCTCCTATTCCCCGACTCCTCTACTCCTCGACCCATCTACCCCCCTACGCCCCGAGTCATCTATGGGATGTGGAGATCAATGGGATGTGGTGATCAATGTGATGTGGGGATCAATGAGATGTGGTGATCAATGGGATGTAGTGATCAATGGGATGTGGGGATCAATGGGATGTGGTGATCAAAGGGATGTGGAGATCAATGGGATGTGGGGATCAATGGGATGTGGAGATCAATGGGATGTGGTGATCAAAGGGATGTGGGGATCAATGGGATGTGGAGATCAATGGGATGTGGAGATCAATGGGATGTGGTGATCAATGGGATGTGGGGATCAATGGGATGTGGAGATCAATGGGATGTGGAGATCAAAGGGATGTGGGGATCAATGGGATGTGGGGATCAATGGGATGTGGAGATCAATGGGATGTGGGGATCAAAGGGATGTGGGGATCAAAGGGATGTGGGGATCAATGGGATGTGGGGATCAATGGGATGTGGTGATCAATGGGATGTGGAGATCAATGGGATGTGGGGATCAATGGGATGTGGAGATCAATGGGATGTGGAGATCAATGGGATGTGGTGATCAATGGGATGTGGGGATCAATGGGATGTGGAGATCAATGGGATGGGGAGATCAAAGGGATGTGGGGATCAATGGGATGTGGAGATCAATGGGATGTGGAGATCAATGGGATGTGGGGATCAATGGGATGTGGAGATCAAAGGGATGTGGAGATCAATGGGATGTGGAGATCAATGGGATGTGGGGATCAATGGGATGTGGAGATCAATGGGATGTGGGGATCAATGGGATGTGGTGATCAAAGGGATGTGGGGATCAATGGGATGTGGTGATCAATGGGATGTGGGGATCAATGGGATGTGGAGATCAATGGGATGTGGAGATCAAAGGGATGTGGGTATCAATGGGATGTGGGGATCAATGGGATGTGGGGATCAATGGGATGTGGAGATCAATGGGATGTGGAGATCAATGGGATGTGGTGATCAAAGGGATGTGGGGATCAAAGGGATGTGGGGATCAATGGGATGTGGGGATCAATGGGATGTGGGGATCAATGGGATGTGGAGATCAATGGGATGTGGAGATCAATGGGATGTGGGGATCAATGGGATGTGGGGATCAATGGGATGTGGAGATCAATGGGATGTGGTGATCAAAGGGATGTGGGGATCAATGAGATGTGGGGATTAATGAGATGTGGGGATCACTGGCACTGGGATAACTCATATGGGGTGATTCCTAGAAAGGAAAAAATCTATGGGATGGGGAGATGACTAAGATGGGGAGATTACTTGGATGTGGAGATCACTATGATGGGGAGATCATTAGGATGGGGAGATGACCAGGATGGGGCTATCATTAGGATGGGGAGATCACTAGGATGGGGAGATCACTGGGGTGGTGTTGACTAGTAAATTTAACATAAACTTCCAAATTGCTTTAAAGGGATTGTGTATATACCTGGGGGCAATAAACGGGCCAGGTGTTGAGGAAGTTAGAGTTGGTCGTGAAGGGGTTGTTGGTGGGGGGGGGGGGGGCGGGGGGGAATTTTTTAGAAGAAAAAAATTTTTTGGCATTTAGGTTTTACTTAAATTAAAACCTTGTTTTTTAGAGTTGGTCGTGAAGGGGTTGTTGGTGGGGGGGGGGGGCTGTGGGGTAATTCTTAGAAGAAACATATTTTATGGCCATTAGGTTTTACTTAAAGTTAAACCCTGTATTTTCTGTCTAGTGTAAGCATAATTTTTACAAAATGTTATTCTTGCATTACTCAACTCACTGCGTAATGGTGTGAAAAAATAGTTAACACGCTTTGCTCATATTCGTCTCTTATCAAACTTTCAGAATACTTGTATTACATACATTGTCACATAGAAGAATTGTATTATATTTAGCGTGAATTAGAATAATTGTATTATATTTAGCGTGAATTAGAATAATTGTATTACATAACCGTAAAATAGAATAATTATACTAAATACAACGTCATACAGAATAATTATATTACATACACTGTCACACACATAAGATGCCCTCTTCACACTACTCTAATTTAATGATCACCTCAGTCATACCATAGGACGGAGCTCCTCAACCGCTGTGCATCTTGATGATATCAGTTGTACCACGCAGAATGTCATGCAAGAGGACATTTAACAGAGAGTCATGCACTGTATTATTTTAACTTATAGCTTTACATGCCACAATCAACGCTAACTGCATTATATATAAATATGAGGATGAGCCGGGTATCCATATAGCGCTAAGAAGGAGAAAAAAATATTTTCGGGAAGGGGGGGGGGGCTGGTGTTCGGCGTGCAGCGGGAAATTTTGATACGTGTTGTCACCGAAAACGAGTCTATGCGCCAATTTTGAGCTCGTTAGGATGACAGGAAGTGGGTCAATTAACCTTCCGCAGATTTTGCCACCCAAAAACACACAAACAAAGGCGAAGTTAATATAAAGAATTTAAAAAAAAAATAATTTTGTTTAAGTTACACTTCATGGGTGTGAACAAAGATTAGTTAAGAGTTTCTTTCAAAATATGACAATATACTTTTTCCCCCGGTTGCGAAAATGAAAGTTCCTGAAAAAAAAGGGGGTGTATTTTTTATATTAATAATGTTTCATTAAAAAAAAAAAAACAACTCAAGGCTATTACAGACATGACATTAATGGGGGTTATGAGTTTCTTCTTCACATAAAAGAATTCTGTGTTTTACGATTTTCTGATAGAGTACCTTGCTGCAACCAACTACTGGCATAATGGACCCGGGTGCGAATGGCGGCGATACGTGTCCGGGTCCATTTTGACTGAATGCTATTCGGATGTCATTTGTGGTAGTTTATTTGAGTTAAACTGAAGAAGTAAGTTTGAAATCATATAGTCCATTCAATTATCTTTCATTTGATTCCTCAGTGTGTCTTACAGACCTATCAATAATATTTTTAATAGTTTTTTTTTAAAAAACCTCTGGCACCCTTAACAATTTTTCTTTTACTGAAATCGAATCAATTTAATCTGATAAAATAAATCTTCTTTTATGCTCATATGTGAAATCTTTAAAATGCAGATAATATTATGATAACTTAGAAATAAATTAATGTAAAAATTAAAGAATGAGTTAGAAAAGTTCATATGTTTGAGCAGCACTCTCCCCAGATCAGTAACAATAGATGATGAGATCGATAACCAATATTTACAAAGCAAATATTTCATTACGAGGGCCCCTCAAGAGTGTGTGGGAGCGAAGGGGTCTCAGTCTTGTCACTAACCTGAAGGTATATAAGGCAATCGTATTAACATCACCCCTGTAATGCTGGCGAGACGTGGACAGTGTACAGCAGACATGCAAGACAGCTAAACCATCCCCACCTACGCCGTCTACGTAAACTTCTTGGCATAAGGTGGCAGGACAGAGTCCCTAATTTGAGGTTCTACAACGGCTCGATTGTATGAGCATCCACACGCTCCCACAAAAAGGACAAGCCAGATAGGCAGGGCACGTCACAAGAATGCCAGACAGCAGACTTCCCAAACGACTAATTTCCGGTGTACTGTTCAGTGGGAAACCATCAGTTGGTGAGCAGAAGAAAACCCCTCCAAGGACTGTCTAAAAGCTTCACTTAAATCCATGGATATTGACCTTGATTCATGGGAGACACTTGCCATGGACCGTGCAAGCTTGCGTGGCAGACTCACAGTCGAGGCAAAATCCTCGGAGAATAAGCGCACCGCCCACTTCCAAAGAAAGCGCACGGGCAAGAAAAAAAACAGAATGGACTCAAAATCCTACTATAGAGGACCCGGGCACAAATAAGACTGGCAGCTCACCTGCGTATTCACCGTGCAACACAGGACGAACAACTACTACTACTATTTTAATTTGAAAGCAAATTTAGTTTTCACAAGAAAAATCTTATGGGTACGACCACCAAGGGAAAAAAAAAATTGGGAGAGAAAATAGATTGGTTTATATCATATCGTATCCGCTTTCATTTGTTGGTTGTCATGGTTTGGCGAAGTAACCATGGGTTGGATAATACCGTAAATTGAGAGGAAATAATTTTTTTCAGAGTAAAAGTATTTTTTTATTTAAAAAAAAAAACTTATAAAATTGGGTTTTCTTTAAATAACCCAACCCTAATTACTGGAATCGAGTTTGGTAACAACCAACATGACTTCGGAACCAATACCAGTTGTTGACTTCTGGTAAGTCAGCTCATCCAGTTGTTGACTTCTGGTAAGTTAGCTCATTCAGTTGTTAACTTCTGGTAAGTCAGCTCATCCAGTCGTTGACTTCTGGTAAGTCAGCTAATCCATTTGTTGACTTCTGGTAAGTCAACTCATCCAGTTGTTGACTTCTGGTAAGTCAGCTCATCCAGTTGTTGACTTCTGGTAAGTCAGCTCATCCAGTTGTTGACTTCTGGTAAGTCAGCTCATCCAGTTGTTGACTTCTGGTAAGTCAGCTCATCCAGTTGTTGACTTATGGTAATTAATTTGCAAAGAATACTTATTTAATACACGGAAAGTGAAGCAACTAAGTAGTAGTAAAAGTAGACGTTTTCACCATCCCTGGTTCTCTTTTAAGCCTCTTTATCAACAGACCCTTTCACCATTCCCCATATTAATATTTTCGGACCCCATCTTATGTTAAGATCCCTTACAGTTGCAGAAGCCTAACTTGGTTGTTTGTTATTTAACATCATATGTTCTCAGTGGCGTAAGAACTTGTTGCGGAGGGTGGGGTTCTCATCAGGCGGCACTTTTGTTCTTTATACCATACAGAGGGGCGTCACTTTTGTTTTTTAGACAGAGGGCAACATTT
Source organism: Lymnaea stagnalis (assembly GCA_964033795.1). Taxonomy (NCBI): domain Eukaryota; kingdom Metazoa; phylum Mollusca; class Gastropoda; family Lymnaeidae; genus Lymnaea; species Lymnaea stagnalis. Next base: position 752,639 of record CAXITT010000058.1, read on the forward strand.
TTTACCAGCGGCGTAGCTTTTCTCTTCGAAGTTCGGAAGGGGTGCAGCTAAAAACGTGTCCCGCTCCGGGCGGCACCAACTCTCGCTACGCCACTGTATGGACTTAAGAAATTTTAACTTCGACGGAGTTTGTTGCAAGTTGTTAGTTGCAAGTTGTTTCATCTCTAAACACAGCACGACACATCTGATAACAGTGCAAGGCGGGCTGGCAGCCTAATTCAAACCATATTTTATACGATTTGAGCTCATGACCCCAAGAAACCATTGTCAGCCACATTGTTGTCATTTTGAATTGACTAATGCTGGTTCAACTCTGCGCCATTCAAAGTCATTTTTTTGGGGTTGGGGGGGGGGGGACTGTGTGTATTTTTGACTAGCCTGAGCATAAAGACAAATTTACCAGTTAGTGTTACTCTCGTATCAACCTTCAATGGTACGGTAAACGTGTTTGCGTTTAAACAAATATTTCTGGTGTTTTCAAGGAAGCAACTGGATGTTGGAGAACAATTATTAACGGACATCGTTCATAACAAATTCTTAACAGCCTCGTTCTTTTTGTTGCTTTTTTTTTTGGTCGATATTCTGGGATAGTAAATACTTGAAGAGATTGGTCTGTTGTGACATGCGGGGAGGGGGGGGGGAATTTGCGTCCGTAATGTACGTCATGCTACGGTGGGATGGAATGGGGTGGTCGGGTAAAGATCAATATTATGTGACGTCACACTTTTTATTTAATTTTTGTATCCTGCATATAATAATCGGTAATTGACAGTGATGTTGATACAGTGTTGTGATGTATTGCGACAGTGATGTTGATACAGTGTTGTGATGTATTGTGACAGTGATGTTGATATAGTGTTGTGATGTACTGTGACAGTGATGTCGATACAGTGTTGTGATGTATTGTGACAGTGATGTTGATGTAGTGTTGTGATGTATTGTGATAGTAATGTCGATACAGTGTTGTGATGTACTGTGACAGAAGGTGTCACTTAGGAGTGTTTAGCTATTTTATCATTTTAATAAAGTGATCGATTTCTGGAGTTCACACTTTATACTTTTTAACAGTGCAATAGTCAAATGTATTTCAGATTATAAGTTAATTATTAGTTAATTTGTAAACAATTTTTAGTTCAAAAGTGTTACGTACTGTGTTAGGGGGGGGGGGGGGTGGTGGGGGATGAGGCGTAAAAAGGTTTTTAAAATAACGTCATTACTTTATGGAAGGCCTCTATTATGCTACTGTTATAGAAAGTTGTCTAGTGGTGCATATCAATGCTACTATTTCATAGACAGATCAAACACCAATATAAGCCATTTAAATCAAATTTCTTTGTCTCTTTCCAGGCCCAAACCTGACGGAAATTTACGAGAATTGCATCCTCTTAAACTCTACAAGTATAAAGACAAGTCTACAAGGAATCGGATAAGTCTACAAGGATAAGAATAAGTCTACAAGGGAAAGGATACGTCTACAAGAGAAAGGATAAGTCTACAAGGGAAAGGATAAGTCTACAAGGATAGGGACGTGGAAGTCCTCTCGTTCGTAATTCTTAGTGGAGATCAAGCGACCAATGAAAATTTGGAATATATGGGCTCGGATGTAACATATGCACCATATTGTTCTACGTGTGTTTGGATTTAAGTGGACGATTTGTGACCAGGGGTCAGCTCAGTACTGACGATGGAGGATAAAGAGGGCAGCGACTCCAAGGAGGGGTCAGAGTCAAGAGAGAGTAAAGAGAGGGAGACGAGGGAGGGGAGTAATGAGACACTGTACACGGAGAAACAGATAAAATTCTGTGAGTAATTTATTCAATTTTTTAGTTAATCAACTAAGTTGTGGTCAATGGAGTCACTGCAACCCTTTATTGAACGTCATTGCACCTCTTATTTAAGTCATTGCATCTCCTATTTAAGTCGTTGCACACCTTTATTTAAGTCGTTGCACACCTTTATTTAAGTCATTGCCCCCTTTTATTTAAGTCATTGCCCCCTTTTTTTAAGTCTTGGCACTCCTTTATTTAAGTCATTACACCCCTTTTATAATTCACTAACCTCTTTATTTAAGTCATTGCATCTCCTTATTTAAGTCATTGCCCCCTTTAATTAAGTCATTGCACCTCTTTATGCAATGTCATTGTACATTTGTACCGGTACTTAATGTAACTTTTTTGTTGGTCGTGGTTTAATTTTTTGAGCCTAACACCTCAGTAGCACCAGCCTAACACCACCAGCACAAACTAAACACCACCAGCACCAACCTAACACCACCAGCACCAACATAACACCCACCAGCACCAACCTAACACCACCAGCACCAACCTAACACCATCAGCACCAACCTAACACCACCAGCACCAACCTAACACCACCAGCACCAACCTAACACCCACCAGCATACCATATCACCAGCACCTACCTACTACCCCCATAGCACCAACCAACCACCCATAAAACCAACCTACCATATGGCCAACAGTTACTGGTACCAACCACACGACCAACCTACCACTCCGAAATGCACTAACCTACCACTACCAACCTGCCATTACATTAACTTTAACCAGCACCAATGGACCACTTCATTGAAAAATAAAATCCATTATAAAATTATAAACATGTGTCTGCTACATTAGAGATATAGACGTGTCTCTGCTACTTCATTTAAGTTACAGAAGTGTGTCGCTGCTACTGCTAAAGCACAGTTCACACTGCAGCGAAGTGTAATCTAATTGTTAAGACTGGGTTAGGTTTAGTTAGGTGAGTGAACCTGGGGGGGGGGGGGAGGGCGGGGCCGCTAGATGCTTAATTGTAAAATGTTTGTGCTGGGGTTGGCATTCTCTTAGCAGCCTTGCATCGTACTACTATCATCACAGTCAGAGATGAAAACACCCAGAAGCATTATCATGNCCCAAAAAAAAAACCCAAAAGAAAAGAAAAAAAACAACAAAATTACAAAATCGTACGCAAAATATCTTTTTTCGTTACCGTTACCTTGGCAACAAGATGGAGATTCGTTTAAGCAGATGTTTTTTTTGTTTTTTTTTGGACCGTGTAGCTTTGTTTTCATACCCTTGCCTCACGCTCGTGTCTCGTCTCAGCAGATATTCGCTCGTCACTTTAAGTTTTCTGGCCGCTCATCTAACCATTAGTGAATTACTCAATCTTAATATTGTCAGACACACATCGGCACCAGTCATACGTAGGCAGGCTAGATTTGCATTTGTCAGACTTCGGCACTTGTCTATCATCGGCACTTGTCAGAATGGCAAACTAATGGGTTTCATGGGCAGACAAGGCAACTGCATGTGTTATTCCCCTTTTAGGACCCACAACACACGCTGGCACAATGTGCAAAACCTGTTGTTTGGAAAAAAAAACAACAGACCCACGGGGGGGGGGGGGGGGTAATAAAGGAAGGAAAAAAAAACTATATCAACTTACAGCAAGTGAAAAATATATGCTGCTCAAAATACATATATTCATTTACACTCACAATTATATAAATATAGCAAAAATATTTCTCCATATGTCTCTCTCCACATGTATCTCTCTCTCTCTCTGTCTATTTATATCTCGCTCGCTGCTAAGAAACCACGCAGCCTAATATGTTGGTAGGTACCACATCAGAACGCTCTAGTACAGAAATTTTAGAAATTGCATCACCGAATGACATACTTTAGAATAAATAGAACGCATTCGAATGTAAACAACCTTTTCCCAGCCAAGAAATGGCCGGGTCCGGGATGACACAGCACATTTACTCGGTAACGTCAATGTCAAGGCCACACTAACCGACTAGTTTGGTGGCTAAAAATAAATGTTTAAGTGGGAAAACAAGCGATATGCTATACCATGCTATACTGTAGCAATGTCCCTCATCAGATGATAAAAGGGGCAATGTGTCCATCATCATTTGATATAGGGGGCAATGTGTCCATCATCATTTGATACAGGGGCAATGTGTCCATCATCATTTGATATATGGGGAAATGTGTCCATCATCATTTGATACAGAGGCAATGTGTCCATCATCATTTGATACAGGGACAATGTGTCCATCATCATTTGATACAGGAGCAATGTGTCCATCATCATTTGAAACAGGGGGCAATGTGTCCATCATCATTTGATACAGGGGCAATGTGTCCATCATCATTTTATAAAGGGGCAATGTGTCCATCATCGTTTTAAACAGGGGACAATGTGTCCATCATCATTTGATACAAGGGGCAATGTGTCCATCATCATTTGATACAGGGGGCAATGTGACCATCATCATTTGAAACAGGGGGCAATGTGTCCATCATGATTTTATACAGGGGAAAATGTGTCCATCATCATTTGATACAAGGGGTAATGTGTCCATCATCATTTGAAACAGGGGGCAATGTGACCATAATCATTTGATACAAGGGGCAATGTGTCCATCATCATTTGATACAAGGGGCAATGTGTCCATCATCATTTGAAACAGGGGGCAATGTGTCCATCATCAGATTATACATTTTCAGTGGGAACTAGGTTAGGGTTAGGGTTAGGGTTAGGGGGCAATGTGTCCATCATCAGATTATACATTTTCAGTGGGAACTATGACCGTGAGTTATCCAAGGGGTTGGCTACCTTTTTTGAGTGAAGAACCTTTATTCTAAATTAACCCTTTGATAAAATATGTTGAGAGCAGCATGCATGAACGATTAACTGAAAAATGACTCAATTTTTGGCTGACCACTGAATTGACTGACCACCGAATTGGATGATCACTGAATTGACTGACCACCGAATTGGCTGATGACTGAATGGGCTGACCACTGAGGAGACAATCCACTGAGTTGATCAACCACTGAGTTGACCATCCACTAAGTTGACCAACCACTGGGTTGATTGACCATTGATTTGGCTGACCACTGAGTTGGCTGACCACTGAGTTGACCATCCACTGAGTTGGCTAACCACTGAGTTGACCATCCACTGAGTTGGCCGACCACTGAGTTGGCTGACCACTGAGTTGACCATCCACTGAGTTGACCATCCACTGAGTTGGCCGACCACTGAGTTAGCTGACCACTGAGTTGGCCGACCACTGAGTTGGCTGACCACTGAGTTGACCATCCACTGAGTTGGCCGACCACTGAGTTAGCTGACCACTGAGTTGGCTGACCACTGAGTTGGCCGACCACTGAGTTGGCTGACCACTGATTTAATGAAAACAACCTACTAACAACTGAGAATGATGTTAATATATCCTGTAATGTAATGGTCAGTAACAGGAGAAACAATAGAATCCGCCTTGCCTTGTGTTAGCAAATCTTATTTGGTTTAATCTAATCTTATCTTGTGTAATTAAATCTTATCTTTTGTAACCTATCTTATCTTGTCTAATCTTATCTTGAGTAATCTAATCTTATCTAAGTCTATGTAATGTTAAGGAAAAGGGAAACTCCATGAGACTATCTTCAAAGGGCAATAACTGCAGAAATTGCAATTATGTTCGAATTTCTTAATAACAAATTGTCATTGAATTTAGCAGCTATAAACTAGGCCTAGGCTACCTTTCAACTATCATTATCAAGTAACATTTTTACAAAACAATAACAAAGTTATAGTAATAATAAGTTATTTTAACATTTTGAAAATTGTATAATAAACAAAGGCAAGTACTTATTGTACTATAATATAATGATAATAACATGACCACATACATTAAACCAGAATATCATGGCGCCTGTAACATAAATATCATTAAGATCACTTTACAAAAATGTTGTAACCATAACTGGTGTATAACTTAACGCAGTCCGGTGCTATTTTACTACGACTACGGCACCGGTAACGTGATGTTGACCTGAGGCTGTACATGAGTTCGGGTAAAAACCTTGAACTTTAGCCTAGACCGTGGCCCGGGCTGGTCTACCTGTGCTGTGTGTAACACGGAGCTAAACTATTATGTGCTTCTCCTCGCTCGCTCTCTCTCTCTCTCCCTCATTCTTTCTTCGTCGTGCCGTTAAAAAAAACAAAAAAAAACTAAACGCATTACTGTGTACAAGATGGCGGCTGGCGGAAGTTGCTTTGTTTAGAAAAAGTTTGATTCTTTTGGGATCCATGTGCTGTGTTAAAAAAAACAAAATTCAAAAACAAGTCTTTTATAACCAGATTGGATTAACTTATTTGATGTGCTAGAGGCGAGTTTATTTTCAGAATAAATTGTTTTGGAATGCCCTAGTTAAAGGGAGTGAATGCTTTTTAAGCTGTTGCCTGTAACAAGTTCTAATTTACTGGTTTCCCACTCTTTGAATAACCTGGCACAAAATGACTCTGTTAAATTCAAAAATCCTTAGTTATGATAGACACTTGATCATGCTTTTTTGTTGTTTTTTTTTACCTTTCAACCCGATTTTCTTGTCTTGGTTTATACAAGTTTGATATATTATATTTAAAGGAAGATTGGGACGAAGTTAACACTATTAAGATGCAAGCTTGGTACGGTATATTATATTATATTTATATAATAGGAAGATCGGGACAAAGTTAGCATTTAAGGGACGGATAGGGACGGATAGGGCCGGTAGGGTGTCAAAATAAAATTGTGGGTAGGAAAGCGTCCATAAAGCACGTTACGCTTTGGGGGCGGGGGGGGGGGTGGTTGTCGAAGAAATTGTGACAGTTTGTGACACGGGAGGAGAGTAAAGATTGTGTACGACGTCAAACATTATATATTTTTTAACATACAAATAAAACCTAACATTGACAGTGATGTTAAAATTTCTGTGTGACAGGTTATTCTGAACACGTTACGCTTTGGGGGCGGGGGGGGGGGTGGTTGTCGAAGAAATTGTGACAGTTTGTGACACGGGGGTAGAGTAAAGATTGTGTACGACGTCAAACATTATATATTTTTTATCATACAAATAAAACCTAACATTGACAGTGATGTTAAAATTTCTGTGTGACAGATTATTCTGACAGAGATTGTCACTTTTATACATTTAATAGTTGAATGGTAAAACTGTTTTAGTTTTAGATTAAATTTGAATCAATTAGTTGTTAATTTTTAACATTTTTTTTTAAAGTTGAAAAGAGTTAAATCTACAAAAGTTTAGGTGGGGGGGGGGGTAATTAAGAACAGCGTGAAATACTTTATGGATGGTCCCTAAGGTATTAAAATAAAATAGTCAATTGGGGTTAAAGGTCAAGGTGTTTTTAAAAAAATGTCTTTTTAAGTTAGGTTGTCAAAATTAAGTATGGTTACTTATGAAATCCAATTTTAAAATTGAAATAATAATGATTTTTGTTTAAATGGCTATTTTAAATTTTGATGTAGAGCATTGTCATCAGAGTGGAATTGTGTGCACAGGAAATTGAAATATGAGAGTTAAGTTAGTACTCACCATGATTATGATAGCAACTAAACACCCACAGTGGCCACAGTGACGGCAAAAGTTAAGTTAATACTTACCAAGAAGGTGGGAGTTTAGTTAGTGCCTACAGACAGCAAAAAATTAGTTAGTATTTACCATGAGTTTAGTTAGTATTTACTACTATTTACAGTAACATGAAGAGTTTAGTTAGTGCTTACAGTGACAGTTCACTTAGAAATTACCATGATGGCGAGAGATTAGTTAGTACTTACAGTGACGGCGGGAGTTTTGTTAGTACTTACCATGATGACAAGAATTAAGCTTGTACTTACAGTGACAGCCAGAGGTTAGTTAGTACTTCTTCTGACTTGTTTGCAATTTGTAAAATTTCACACCGTCTCATAGCAAATACATGATCAAGAATTTTTTTTTTAAAAACCATCTTAGACTAAAACTGTTACAAAACAAAATACAAGGAAACTTGCTTAGAAAATGCGTGGTCTCGTTTGTGAGTGGGTTACGCTTTTCAACATTCTACCGTGGGCGCTTGGAATAAACAATGTAAGTGAATATCTGCTGCGAGCAGGCTGCTGTCATTAGAAGTCTTCAAGGAAATGTGACTTCCACTTCTACACTGTACAACCAACAAGGACATCTACTCTGTACACGGTTACACGTGATCTTAATATTGCAATTGCTGAGTTTGCTTACCAAATCTGACCTAGACCATTGCTGACTTCCACCAGTGTTGCTATATTATATAATCGAGAATTTCTCATCTACAACTCGTGCAAATCTCTTATTGAAATAGTTCATGGGATTGAAACATTAAAATGACAATGGCAAATATTGTCCTAAACACTTGAGGTCATCTTAAAATCCGAACCTTTGACATTAACCTGATCAGTCTACAGCAGTAGCAGCTCATGTGTCTATTGCAATGACATTGATTGCAAACTTGACTGGATCCCTAAGCTCTGTCATAGGACCCCTAAATCACTACCATTGGACCCCTAAGCCCACTACCATAGGACCCCTGAACCACCACCATAAGACCCCTGAACCCCTACTATAGGACTCCTAAACCCACTACCATAGAACCCCTGAAGCACTCCCATAGGAGCCCTAAACCCACAACATACGACCCCAAAACCCAAAACATAGGACCTCTAAATCCTATCAAAGTACCCCTACACCCTGCCATGGGACCCCTGAACCTCTGCTATAGGACCCCTGCCAATGAATCCTAAACCCCTGCCATTGAATCCTAGACACCTGCCATAGGACCCCTGAACACCTGTGATAGCAACCCTACGTCCTGCCATATGACCCCCCTAAACCCCCTGCAATTGGAACCTAAACCCTGAACCAAATGACCCCTGCACCCCTGCCATAGACCCCCCCCCCCCATAGCACAGTCCAGTCGATCTTCTAACCATGCCTCGCACCACGTGAACCCCTGAACACCTGTGATAGCAACCCTACGTCCTGCCATATGACCCCCCTAAACCCCCTGCAATTGGAACCTAAACCCTGAACCAAATGACCCCTGCACCCCTGCCATAGACCCCCCCCCCATAGCACAGTCCAGTCGATCTTCTAACCATGCCTCGCACCACGTGACAGCATGAACTTCTTCCTCGATATTTTCTATCCGGAAAAACGACGCCGGGAAAAGGAGGAGCGTGAGCGTCTCCAGAGGGAACAGAACCCGCCGTCAGAACCGCCGGCCCCGTCCACCTACCTCTGCAACAACAACAACCTCTATGTTCACGGGGGCCTGGACTACACCAGCGACGGATACATCTCCTATGGCGGGAGGGGGAGCCGTGCCTTCTACCGCCCCTGGGAAAGGGGCGTGGGTTACAACAGCGACGGCTACGTTTGTAACTATAACGACAGGAGGGGCTACCCCATACACTCCCCTCACGACGGCGGTCAAGCGCCCGGGACTAATAACGACGTGATGCGAACTGATAATGGTAGGGACAGCGTCGGCCAGGCGCTGCCTCGGCGTGCGCCCAGCGCCAGAGCCAACCCGGCATTTGCGCGGGAGAATGGGGCGCCGGCCAACGGTTCTCAGTGCGGCGGAGGAAGCTTCAGGAATGCCCGAGTCAGGACTAGTCAAGGGAGTGGTTTTCCTGGGATGTTCGGCAGGACAAGGTCAAGGACATTGGTGTTTCCTTTCCGGAGGGAGAGGGGCTCGTTTTGGGGAACTTTTAGATTAAAGTATGACCCCAGACTGCTTGAGGCAAATGATGACAGGACACGATGGAAGATGACCATGTTATACTGCTGGAACAGTAAGTACATATGGACTATATTAGACCAGGCCTGCACAACATGCTGGCGGCCCGCGAAGTAACGAAATATTCGTTATTATTATTATTTTCTTAATAGCTCCCTCCCTCCCGTCCTATTTTTTCGGCCCGCGCAAGTTTTTCATAAAGTATTACGGCCCGCCTTACATTTTGAGTTGTGCAGGCCTGCAGTAGACTATTTCAGTGACGTATCATGGCGTATGTGGTCTATCAATTATTATGCCTATGATGGTATTCTCATAGAGGTTTGCCGGTTCGAATTTATATTGTAAGAATTAGAGGAATATACACCGCCTTGAATCATTGGTATTCCTTGTCACAATGATCATCATTATTTATTGTGCATTTGGCGATGTTAGTAGCTCTTCTAAAGGACACCCGTCTTGCCAGGGCCGCCCGGCCCTAAGAATTGCGGGGCCCTATGGGAAACGGATTGCGCGGGGCCCAGTCTGGGTAGGGATAAGGATAATAAATGAAAATTAAGATTTTGTATTAGAAAATAAATTCGTCTTTGCATTTTATTCATTCTTTACTAAGTACACAATCACGATCAAATTAACTTTACTTTACGAGCCTTGCGTGTAGCGAAGTCATACAGTATATCATCAAAATTCTGTTTCCTATATAGATCACGCTCAATAGCAAGAATTGCCAAATTGTTCAATATATCTTTGTGAATTGTTGACTTCAAGTAATTCTTGATTAGTTTGAGGCGCGAGAAGCTTCTTTCACCAGATGCCACAGTTACGAGTATTGTTAAAAATATTCTGAGTGCAACAAAGTAGTTTGGGAAAGCAGTGTATCTGTCATTAGTGGACAGATAAGCCAAAATTTCTACCGGGATTTGGCGGTATTTGGTAGAATATGCCTTAAAGATTCCATTTCATCTGCTAATTCTCGCCCACATATATCTGCTGACTGGTCTGTTGAGGACGTCAATGCTTGCTCGAGGCTCGCTGTAAACTTTCGTATGTCATCACGCTGAAGGCTCTTGAAGCTGACAAGAAACCCAAATAGATTGTGGTTTGATTTCAGCTGTTCAAATCTCGGCTGCAATTATTTAATTGCAGTGTCCACAATTCTGTTGAAGCAATTTATCCTGTAGTCATCTTCAGCATTTATAGGGGTGAAGTTTTCCACAGATTTATCATACTGCCTTTTCCTTTGACGTTTGGCTGGAAAGATTGCAACAACTTCCATGTTTTTAGCCAATTCCTTTGCTGTAACAAGAATCTGAACAAACCCATCAACTCTCAGTTTCCTTAGCCAAGTCATCAAGTTGTTGTACGAATCCATTGCAGTGCTCAAATCTACCGTTTCACCATCCAGTTCTTTACTCACAAAATTGACTAGGAAGAGCACGTCGTACCATAACACAAGTGACACTAAGAATGTGTACTGCGCTTCAATGTTTCATACAGTGTTTCTGCTTCACTTTTAATGATCGCACCATTAGTCTCCTCAGCTAATTCATCGAGTGCGTCACAAATTTCAGGCAATTGATAACGAAGTGCTTTGACACTATCTATTTTACATGATCCCAGCTTGTTTGGCACAGAGGTTTTACGGACAGATTGGAAACGTTCTTTCTGAATAATGACCATCTCTTTGTCGATGGAGAAGATAATAGCAATAGTGGCGACATCGATGACAACGAACCTATCAATTACACTCCAACTGATCAGCAAGATCATGAGTGGTCTGGGAATTTTTCTCAAATCAAAGTGGGAGGGTCCCTGAAACTGTTTTTTTTTTTGGTGCAACTTTTGCTTTAATCATTTCTTTTTATTTAGGTATTGTTTATTTTATTTTCTTGCTTATAGTTTATTTTCTGTAAATTAATTAGATAAAGAACCTTCATTTAAAATGGAGTTATGTCCCTTTGCTTGGTCGCTGAGAGTAGACCAGGCAGAATAGGCTTGGACTGTCAAGGGTCAAGAACGGTGTCTGTTTCATCTTACCCCAAGTTCCCTTAAATGACGAGTTTAGAGATAAAGCACCCGAGCAGCTGCAATTTTTTTTTCAATTTTATTTACTTGTCGTAATCACTTGAAACAACGACGTAATAGATAACAACATAAAAACAAAATAAACACGCTGACCTATACATGATTATAAGTTATAAATGTTTAATTTAATAATTTACACCTAGAATTAGCGCAGGGCATATGAAAGTGCGGGGCCCACTGCGGCCGCATAGGTTGCAGTGGCCTAAGGCCGGCCCTGCGTCTTCCCCCTTCGCCCATTTCATCTTTATTTATCTCTTGATTAATTATTGACCAAGATGAAAGTCTTGTTTGAGCTCAGTTTATTTTTAATTTGATCTGTACTGTTTTATTTAATCTCTAATGTTTTATTTGATGTTTACTGTTATGCTTGATCTTTACTGTTTAATTTGATCTTTACTGTTTTATTTGATCTTTACTGTTTCATTTGATCTATACCCGTGTGCTTGTGTCTGATCATTCGGCCGAAGAAGTCTTCTGGGTGCTACGCTCGTTCTGATGTTGCGTTTGCTTCAAGCCTTTCCATCGTCAGTTTCTTCAAATTTCCCAGTTGAAAATATCGTCTAGAATGCCATAGAAACGTATCAATACGACTTAAATGTTTTTTTTAAAGGGGCGATTACTCTTTCCCAGTTACGCCGCTGGACATTATTTTATAGGGTAAATATTTGAGTTACGTCACAAAAGTGTAATAATAGAATAGAAATTACAATGCTAGGACACGACACGGCATGCACACTTTTAAAAAGCATTTTTAGGACGTACTTTGCGCACCAACTTTGAAATCTTTTACGCGTACAAAAAAAATAAAATAAATAAAAATAAACCAAATTTCGTCTGGGTAAAATTGAACGGATATCGAATACTGGGCGCTTGCATTATATAAACGACCATTGTGACCAAAGTAGATTATAGTTGATGATGATGTGTTGAATCCCGGTCTAACCTAATTCAGAACCACTGTTTGATGACCCTCCTCACATTCTCGTTCACATGCAATCTATATGCTGCGGTGGCGGTAACCTCAACAAACCCAGGAGAAAAACCACCCAGAGGAGTAGCTCCGAGAAACCACCAATGACCTATTTGACTCCCCAATACGAAGAGTGGCGTGAGTTTTGTTCATTAGAGTCATAGACCGGTCGCTGTGGTCAGCGTGGTTAGGATCGTTTGTGGTCACTGTGGATAAGATCGTTTGTGGTCAGTGTTGCGGGGATTGGTTTGCACATTGTGAGGTTCGGGTCGATTGGGACCGGTTTGGATTGGATAGTTTGTGATTAGTAGTGTGTAAAGAAGATAGAACATTTTTTGTTTTATCTGTGATACATCTGACGGGTCGCAACGTTTAACATTTCGGGGCGCATGCAGCACGCGCAGTGGCATAGCGAGGCATTGTGTCACCTGGGAACGGACTTTGAGTCGCCCCCCCCCCCCTGAACCCCGAAACACTACATACAATTATATATAATATTTTTGTTTTATCTGTGATACAGCTGACGGGTCGCAACGTTTAAAATTTCGGGGCGCATGCAGCCCGCGCAGTGGCATAGCGAGGCATTGTGTCACCTGGGAACGGACTTTGAGTCGCCCCCCCCCCCCCTGAACCCCGAAACACTACATACAATTATATATAATGCTTTTTGGCTCAGTGAAACCTAGAAATAACGAACCTTAAAATTGCGCCTTATGTGGCGTATGCACTAAATCTCTCCACAGCGGAACGGTAAGGCTATTGAAGCGAAGTGATGGCTGGGGACTGGTTAAGCCCCTCCCTTGAATAAAAATTGACACTGTCTCATTCAAAACACAAGGATTCATTTTGGCACACACCTGAATTTAGTTTAGCGTCAGATCTAAGAGCAACAGAGAAATGCTGTAAATAATAAAAAAATATTGAATTTTTCACTAAACTGTAATGTGGCAATAAAAATATTGAATTAACCTATTATAAAACTGTCAATCTATTTTATTTGTTTGAACTTCTTCATTATTATTTTGTTTTAATGGTGCTGATGTGACGTACCGCCGCTTGCCGTCACCAAAAAAACAAACAAACAACAACAAACAACAGTTAATAATTTAATATGTACCCGGTATATAATATATATCAGTGGCGTAGCTAGGAGGATGTGGGGGGTGCGGACCGCATTGGGTGACAACATCCAATGGGGTGACACCAAATGGAAAAAATTGCATAGTTACAGAGCACACACCACTGCTCGATCTAACCGAATTTCAAAAAGGATCACCGATGACATGTACATTTGACTCACACCCGTAACCAAATCCGAATGCCTGCTTTATTAAAATAAATTCAAGGTTGATGCCCCTTTAATTATATCAGAAGGCGCCGTTTTTGATAATAATGCAGGGGCCGATTGAAGGGTTTGGTAACTTTCGCAAGTGACAGGAACCTATATATATAAATCTAAATTTTGAGAAATAAAGCTGTCCGTTGATACCAAAATACGTTGTGGCCGGGCAATTCTTAGTACATGAATCAAATCGGGAAAAAAGTCAAAAACATTTTTAAAAATGTCATTTTACTCATTTATAAGGTCCACAAAATAATATTTAAAAAAATATATATATAATATATTGCAATAATTAAGTTAAACTTGCGTCAAATTTCTTGTTGAACGCGTCATTTTGTTTTACTATATAGTATGGTGCCTTCAAAAAGAAATTTGACGAACATTTGATCGTGTGTAGTGAACAAAATGATTCGACCAAACTTCCGTTCGATCAAATTTCCGTCGATCAATTTTCCGTCGACGAAAAGTCTTTTAAACAAATTTCCGGTAACCGTCCAACAGTGCATATTTCTCCTGTTCTCCATTCTTCTTGAAATTGCCGACACTCATCGTCGATTTTTCTCTTTCCCTCTTCCCGGTCATCGTTGGGCACTAGGCTAAAATAAAGTGAATTCAACTGAAAGTATCTTGCACACAATATCGCTAAAACAAACAACAACAAAAAAAGCGAACTCTTTTCGTTGCAATTATAGCTGCAAGTGACCCGAAACAATTTTTTAAAAATTCTTATTATTTCTTAAGTTAAACTTACCCGAATAAAGACTGCAAATATGTCCAATTATGGTAGAAACATTGTTGCTTTTAATATTTCCTCTTCAGAATCTTCGAAAAATTCTTACTAAACTAACGACATTCCCAATACTTTAAACACACTGATACGTAATTACGCGAAGGAAATTATCACTAAATAAATTAGAGTGTAACATTTTTCGCAATCAGACGCTGACACCAACACCTCCTCATCGCAGCAGTCAACCGCAACTGGCAAACTGTGAACAAAAGAATCAAGTCTTGCACAAGCAGCAAACCATTTAAAAACTCCGCCACTAGATGGCGCTATATCATCATCTAATTGACTGTGAACTGCGCGCTTCTATTTTAATTCGGTAAAAACATAACGTCCACGTAAGCGGCAGCTGACCTTGGCAGGATACACGTAAATTTCCGTGTTTTTTTCCGTAGACAGAAAGGTCTCCTCGGGCCGGATGAGAGGACCTTGCGGACCGCATCCGGCCCGCGGGCCGTAGCTTGGAGACTCCTGCTTTAGTCCAATGGGCTCAAGGGGGCCCTGCCTGGGATTAGTGCTCTCACTATCTATGGGCAATGCATAGAGAGCTTGTGTCCCTGTGTTGACTGGGTCCGGAGCCCCACACGCCTTAAATCGATCATTCAACATGTCAACATTTGTTCAACATATCAACATTTATTCAACATATAAAGAGTCCAAACACACGATAACGTTCAAAGTCATCATCGCAGTGGTGGATTTACTTAAAGGCCAAACGAAACCACGACTTAGGGTAACACATCCGGAGGGACGGCATAAAATCAAAGCAGCGTCATTAAAGTTGAAATATTATGGAAAGTTGTTGAACTTGGTTTAATAATAAACTGTACTTAAATTTCTATGGATAGAATCACGATGGCTGCATCTCAAGTTAATTTTATAAAATTAAACAGCGGTCTCCCCTGAGCCCTAACTTCTGCGTGCCGAGGAATTCTAAAGCACACTTTTTTTCTGTGTGTGTCTATATTATTCCATCTGTCACGGAGGGCAATGTGGAGCTTGTATTTTTATGTCATCAAAAGAAACTTCCCATTTTACCCTTACATCACTATCCCCTAGTTGACTGATTGTGTTTGTTTTTTTTTCTTCTTGGCTTATTTTTTTCGAAACAATTTAATTGGATACGAATAAAACTAATTAAAGTGAATATAATTTAGCCATTTAATTTTCCCATATCACATCATAATGAGTAGTATTTGATAAGTATGCCTTGTGCCGTTTGCGCCAAAAATGAGAGAAGAGAGAAGAAATAGCCGCCATGGATGGGCCGCCGTCCCACCCAAACTTGGTCAACCTTGGTTCACCTGTGTCCACGTCCCATGCCGTCCCGTTACAATGTGTCACCCACGGCAATGGGCAAAAAGTAACCAAAAAACAAAAAAAAACCATGACGTTCCCATTGTTACGTTATTGTGTAATGGCTATGTCACGCTGGCAATATTGTTTTCAATAAATGTATTGTGACCATTATAGTACTCCTTAAAAAAAAACCAACCGCTAATCCAATACTATGTCTATAGACAGTGTACTAAAGGGCGCAATGTTAGTCAAGTGTGTTCAAATAAACCAATGGGACTAATTCGGAACAAATCATGTTGTCTCATTCAAACGTTCATCCAAGAACCTTAATTAGGATTTCTCTAAAAGCCGTATGGCTTGTTGGGTTATTTCCCCTGGCCTGCCTGACATTTTCAACTTCCACCAGGTAAACATTAGGGCGAACGGGGCAGGTCTTGGCAACCCTTCTGCTCGTAGGAAACGGAATTCCTTTTTTTCATAATTAAGGTCATTCACCTCGTGTCTATTTTTGTATTATTTGTCTCTATGCATTTATATATTTTATAAATCACCAATTTACCTTTTTTTTTTTTTTTTTTTTTATTTTTTGCATTTTTACGTGTTTATTTTTTTTTTTTTTTTTTTTTTTTTTTTCTTTTTTTTTTTTTTTTATTTTCCCTTTTTTCTTTTTTTTTTTTTTTTTTTTTAATGATTCGCATATGTACGTGTCTATAATTATTGCATTCAACATCTTCTCTACTCTGCACCCCCTAAGAAATGTTTGACGAAGTCTCGCACCCCCTAAGAAATGGTTGACGAAGTCTCGCACCCCCTAAGAAATGTTTGACGAAGTCTCGCACCCCCTAAGAAATGGTTGACGAAGTCTCGCACCCCTAAGAAATGGTTGACCAAGTCTCGCACCCTTAAGAAATGTTCGACGATGCCCCACCCCCTTTTTACGAAATGTTTGACCAAGTCTCGCACCCATAATAAATGTTCATATCACAATGTAGCTCACAGATCACACTGTAGTTATCTTTTAGGTGTTCACAAATCATAATGTAGCTCTCTGCTACCTCGCATCGCATTCCCCTGTGGATGTTGACAAGGACCGCAGGTTGGGACACGCTGCTTTAGTCTATGCCTTTCGAGTCTGTATCAATTTGTTCTGTCTCAAATTTATCATGTCTCTAGTTTATCGTGTGATCTTTAATTTATCGTGTCTCTCTAGTTTATCATGTTTCTCTAGTTTATTATGTCTCTTTTATTTATAATTGCCTCTCTATTTTATCTTGTCTCACTAGTGTACCAAGTCCCACTAGTTTATCTCACTACCTTATCTCACTTGCTTATCATGCCTCACTATTGTCTCATGTCTCACTAGTTTATCTCACTAGCTTATCATTTCTCACTATTTTATCATGTTTCGATATTTTATCTCACTATTTTAACACGCCTCACTAGTTTATCTCAATATTTTATCATGTCTTACTAGTTTAACTCATTATGATATCGTGTCTCACTAGTTTATCTCACCAGCTTATCACGCCTCACTAGTTTATCTTACTAGCGTATACTGCCTCACTAGTTTTATCTCACAAGTTTATCTCTCCAGTTTTTTGTCTCACTAGGTTATCTCCCTATTTTATCATATCTCACTAGTTTATCATGTCTCACTAGTTTATAGTACTAGAGTATCATGTCTCAATAGTTTGTCTCAGTAGTTGCTCTCACTATTTTATCATGCCTCACTAGTTTATCTCACTAGCGTATCATGTCTCACTAGTTTATCTCACTAGTTTATCTCACTACTTTATCATGCCTCACTATTTTATCATGTCTCACTAGTTAATCTACCTCTTTGAAAATTTATTCCTCCTGTTGTGATAAGCAGACTTATTGTCAAGTTACTATAATGCTTCTGTCACTGTAAAATCACTATTAATAAAGCAATGCGGCGGGCCGGAAGAATCGAAGCAGCGGGTCGGATGTAGGCTGCGGGCTGTCTTTTGCCGATCCCTGCTCTAGTTTATAATCACGTTCCCTCACACCCATTGAAATGGAGGACACCCAAGGTTGGGCAGTGGTGTTCTAGTGTATGTTTCACTCTAGTAAATGTGGCCTTCTAGTAAATGTGTCTCCCTGGCGAATGTGTCTCTCTGGTGATTGTGTCTCTCTGGTAAATGTGTCTCTCTGGTGATTGTGTCCCTCTGGTAAATGTGTCTCTCTGGTTAATGTGTCTGACGAACGTGTCTTTCTACTTAATGTGTCTCTGGTGATTGTGTCTGGTGAATGTGTCTTTCTGGTGAATGAGTCTCTCTGGTGAATGTGTCTCTCTGTTGAATGTGTCTTTCTGGTGAATGAGTCTCTCTAGTGAATGTGTCTCTCTAGTGAATGTGTCTCTCTGGTGAATGTGTCTTTCTGGTAATTTTGTCTCTCTGGTGAATGTGTCTCTCTGGTGCATGTATCTCTCTGGTGAATGTGTCTCTCTGGTGATTGTGTCTCTATGGTGAATGTGTCTCTCTGGAGATTGTGTCTGACGAATGTGTCCTTGTACTAAATGTGTCTCTGGTGATTGTATCTAGTGAATGTGTCTCTCTGGTGAATTTGTCTCTCTGGGGAATTTGTCTCTCTGGAGAATTTGTCTCTCTGGTGATTGTGTCCCTCTCGTGAATGTGTCTCTTTTGTGAATGTCTCTCTGGTGATTGTGTCTCTCTGGTGAATTTTGGTGAATTTATATCTCTTTTAAATGTGTCTCTCTTGTAAATGTGTCTCTCCGGTTAATGTGTCCTTCTAGTAACTGTGTCTCTCTGGGGAATGTGTCTCTTTGGGGAATTTGTCTCTCTGGTAAACGTGTGTCTCTGGTGAATGTGTCTCTCTGGTGAATGTGTCTCTCTGGTGAATGTGTCTTTCTGGTAATTTTGTCTCTCTGGTGAATGTGTCTCTCTGGTGCATGTATCTCTCTGGTGAATGTGTCTCTCTGGTGATTGTGTCTCTATGGTGAATGTGTCTCTCTGGAGATTGTGTCTGACGAATGTGTCCTTGTACTAAATGTGTCTCTGGTGATTGTATCTAGTGAATGTGTCTCTCTGGTGAATTTGTCTCTCTGGGGAATTTGTCTCTCTGGAGAATTTGTCTCTCTGGTGATTGTGTCCCTCTCGTGAATGTGTCTCTTTTGTGAATGTCTCTCTGGTGATTGTGTCTCTCTGGTGAATTTTGGTGAATTTGTATCTCTTTTAAATGTGTCTCTCTTGTAAATGTGTCTCTCCGGCTAATGTGTCCTTCTAGTAACTGTGTCTCTCTGGGGAATGTGTCTCTTTGGGGAATTTGTCTCTCTGGTAAACGTGTGTCTCTGGTGAATGTGTCTCTCTGGCGAATGTGTCTCTGACGAATATTTCTTTCTGGCGAATTTTTCTCTCTGGTGAATGTGTCTCTGGTGACCGTGTCTCTATGTGCTAAGTCCATGGTGCCTGACATTAGGGTCTGTACCTTGTAAACTTGTTTCCGTACAACGTACCTTGGAGTTTGTAAACCTGACATGAAAATATGTACACCGTACATAGGGGTCTGTAAACCCTGCTCTGGGGGTCTGTACACCCTTGTAGTCTGTGCACCGTGTATTGGAGTGTGCTTTCTGTACATCAGGGGCTTGTACACCGTACTTGGATTCTTTACACGGTACATTGGATGTGTTCCCCATCTCATTGTTCTGTTGTCAACATTCCACGAATGTCACTGTTGTGTTGACTTTCTGACTTTGAATCCTCAACAAAGGTCTTGTCTGTTACTATGGAGACTATTGACATACCTACATACTTACAGACTGTTATCTTTTATCAGCTAACCATGGATGACGTTTTATCATGTATATTTGCCCTAATCTCCAACAAACTTTTCAGCTAACTTATGAATCACTGTTTAACAGTACTTCTGTGATGTGAATATTCAATTTTCCTTGAAATAAGACATAATTATATAGTTGACTTTAGTTAGAACTTTTTTTTTACCCCACGCCCTAATCCGAGTACCTAAAAGGTTTAATGTCACCACCCCCCCCCCCCC
>CAXITT010000058.1:774216-789286 GCA_964033795.1 Lymnaea stagnalis
TAACCATTATTGCCGTAACCATAAATTATCATACTCATACCGTAGCCGTAACCATTACACATCATACCGTAACCATAACGTATCATGCCATAACCATTATTGCCGTAACCATAAAGTATCATACTCATACCGTAGCCGTAACCATTATTGCCGTAACCATAAAGTATCATACTCATACCGTAGCCGTAACCATTATTGCCGTAACCATAAAGTATCATACTCATACCGTAGCCGTAACCATTATTGCCGTAACCATAAAGTATCATACTCATACCGTAGCCGTAACCATTATTGCCGTAACCATAAATTATCATACTCATACCGTAGCCGTAACCATTACACATCATACCGTAGCCGTAACCAATCATGTCGTAACAGTAAGCATATCAGGCCATTGTCAAGTGTTAAAATGTCTGAAAACTAATTATATTGTAGGGGCCTATATAAACACCCTACTTGTCAGGTACAGCCCTACGCCCCCCATTTATCTGAAACTGTAGGAAAAGCATTTCCCACTTCTTTGTGCTTAGGCTCAGGTGACTTGTACGCTATATTATCAGCATAATAGATGTCTGTACGGTCTTGCACTTCTTTTCACCTGCTTTCTGAGGTGACTAGAATAAAAAATATTTGATGTGAATTTAAATGCCTGCCCATAGTGCTAATATTTAAAAAAATGTAAACCATATTTTATACTAAGATAAAAATCATTTCTCGAGCGTCGCATTATTCGCAAATACTTTTAAATCTTGTATTTAATCAATTTAATAATTGTTGAAAATGCAAAATGTAACACTCCGTACTTTACTCTTGTCACTTATTAACACGCAACTTTTTGTTTCGGTATGTTATAAATTTATGTCGAGCAAAACTGATTTTTATAAGCATTACTGCGAACTGTTTATACATTTAGTACCAGTAGGCATATCGTGATAGTTTTATCTCTTTCGACTTAAGGTATTTTTACATTATAAATATGCAAGACACGAGTGTGTAGTGTGTGTGTTTATCTTGTGATATGTGATACGGTGCGTGTTGAAATTGTATCACTACGCGATCGGGTCAATGTTTACGGCAGTTCTACTTCTACCTGTCCAACAATGCTTTGCGCGGTGGAACGAATCGGGCTGGGGTATCGGTGTTGTGGATATGAAGTGGAACTTCATATGGTTGGAGTCGTGACGATTTTTAAATGTTTGTCTAGCACTGTAACATAATTTGTAAAAATAGTTGTGGACTATATCAAATAAATCAATCTATATAGACATATTAATATACATATATATATATTTATATAAAAGTCCAGCGTGTCATAATATACTAGAGTCGGAGTCTTATACCTTAAATTGTAAAACATTTCGACTCCGCTGCCCTGAAACGAAGAGTAGCTGTGTCCGTACGCTGAGCGCACTACTTCCTAGAGAAACCGATTGTTGATGCTGATAGAACAATAGTTTTACTAAATGATTAGTATATGTAACCGTGATTTAAAGAATCAATTCTTAACATGTATTAACTACAGTTCATATGGATTCGCGTAATCTTCCCCAACCGTTTACACATAATTAATATACCATTTTAGGCCTTTTGTAGGCTGCGAGAAGTGTGTGCTAGTGTTGCTTGTAGTGTTTTCTCGCTAGGATAATTTAGGTTAGGCGAAGGAGTGCATGATCTATTTCTACCGGATATTTTATTCACTGTTCATTTTTGTGAAATTCCATTGGAGGATAATTGATAAATAATAATCAGATTGGAGGTGCGATAGCAAGCAAAAACGGGATATGGGCAATGCGGCAACGGCTAAAAAAGGGGACCCGGCGGAAAATGGTAAGACTTCTGTTAGTATTTATTAAGCTCTTTAAAAAACAAACAAACGAGGTCATTCATAGTTTTCAGTAGATCAGTTCGGTAGACGGTAAAGCTAGCTAGGCCCAGCACTCGACAATGTTCTCGGCTATTGCATCTTTTGATGGCGATGCTATGTTACGAGGAGCATCGGTGTGTTTGCAGCGCTTCCGTTTAAGTGCTTTAAGTTTTAAGAATCCATCTTGTTTTCTATTTTTGTAACTATCTGTAATCTAGGCCTACATAACTTTACTCATTTCTTTGGAAGATTGTCTCTTGCTATTTCCTTGTCAGAACCCACGCCTGGTAGCTTTTAATGAAAGATTACTTCTTTATTAGCCTACTACTGTAGTACTACCATCTCATCATTTATTAATTAATTCACTTTGTCCTGGCTATATAATATATAATATATACTACTAATAGACTATATACAATAATATATATTGTAATATTGTCATTTAGGCATAGGCATAGGCCTATTTATAAAAAAAATATGGCTACATTTATTTCAATGACATTCATTCGGCTAAAAAATTAGGCACATGGACATGGTCAATAATGTTCAATACATTCTCGTTAGTAAATAAATGACAGAGGCAGAGGAATAATAGGCGTTCTTTTCAAATTTTTCATTAAATAAATATTAATTAAAATAATAATGTTATGTATTATGTGTATCAATTTGTATTTAATACTAATTTCATTTAGTTGTGTAAGTTATTTTCATATGGAGATCAGATGTACTCAATATTTTGATAAATTATAAAATTATTGATCATTTTGCAGTCTTAAACTTTAGGCTTTAGGCATACTGCTGTCAGCTCATGGCAAACCAGGACAAATGGTCACCTTTTAACTTTTAAAAAGACTATCGCATGGTACAAAGACCAGTCAGTTAATACTTTTGACAATAAGCAAAGTGAATAACATGTAGTAAGGTTGAGGGATTTTGATTTAGCATTGATTAGTCAGTAATAAACTTGCAAGGAGGCTTAAAAGGCCATCCATCTATAAATGACACCACATATGAGAGAACGGAGGGGACAGGGGGTGTGACCACGTATCTGATGGGGATAGGGGATGCAAATTTGTGAAAAGGTAAGGGTGTCTAAATTTGGGACTATTTTTATGTGTGAGGGGTAAACAATTGTCCAAAATAGTTTTTTTATGATGGCCACTAATGAATGAGTGCATATTGATTTATGTTAGAGAATTGTTTTAATTTTAATTATCCTTAGGTTAGGCAAAAGAGATCATTCTTTATTTCTAATAGATATTTTAGGCTCATGCTGGACTCTTAAAGTTATAATATGACGGTTAAATTATATGCAGGCTAAAAAAAAAAGATACATTTATTTGTAATAGACATCAGTCAGAGGCCTTATTGTATGTACACTTAGACCTTCAATAATAATAATGGGTAGTACTTAGACTTAGAAATTGAATATGTCAGAGGTTCCCAAACTGTTTGCTTACAAAAGGATGGGGGGGGGGATGGGTGTAGCGGAATGGGAAAAGATAATTAAACATGTTTATTGTAATGTACTAGTTAGAATTTGACACAATGCACATCATGGGAAAACCATGATGCAGCAAGGTCACTGTGACTCCAAAAAAAAAAAAAGTTCGTGAATTTCTGGTGTAGGCTATGCAGAAGTTTATTTAAAATTATCTTTCTTTCTACTGAATTTTCATGATGTAAATTTAATCAAAAGTTAGCATTATTTTCCACTTAGGTTTTGCACAAAACTATTAAATATCTTTCATGGTGTTGAAATTATTGCCTCTTTCCATTTTTATATTAAACTATTTTAAGATGAGTTTTAAAAAAAAAGCATTTAAAAACATGACATGCATTTTTAATTTCCTCAACTTTAAAACAGTTAATATTGGCATCAAAATAATTATCAAAATGGCTTTAATGGGTGAAATCATTCATCATTAGCAGAATTACAGCTCTGGCTTTTATCACCACATCTCTCCATTTGGACCAATCCATATCAATTCTAAGCTTACAACCTCTTCACCAGTGTTTCACAACCTGTTCTATACTACACACCCCCTACAAATCATTTGACTAGTCTCGCACCACCTACAGCCTACAAATTGTTTTTCTAAGTCTCGCTTCCCCTACAAAAGTAATGATGCATTTTATCATTGAAAATAAAGAAGTTTTACTTCTTAATTGCACCGCAAAGAGAATTGTAGAACTTAGAAAATAAAATCGTGTTTATTAAAGGAAAGTGTTAATGAAGAAATGTCTTAAAATATCTAACCAATTATATCATAATTTTTAAGCTGATGTCTCCACTTCTTATAATTCCTTTCCTCTAACATCCTGAAATGCCTTTTTGCCTGGATTCAACTTTTACTTCACTATAATCTGGCATCCAATCAGCCCAGTTGGCATTTTTTAATGGTTGGATTCTTGTACTCATGATTTCTTAATTCTTCATTCATCATTGTCTTGCATATGCCCCGCCCCATATCTCATTTAATTTTTGCTTTTCCATTTATGGAGCACATATTGAAATTATTCCTATCCATTTCTCTCTCCATTTTGCAGTCAAAGAATTTCTTGCCAAAGCTAAAGAAGAATTTCAACAGAAATGGGATCACCCACCTGCAGTAAGTAATTTTTTATTATAGAACTTTATTTATGTTTACTCCACTAATTTGTAGTTGAGGAACATACTGAATAGAAGTGTTAGTGTACATGGTTGCCTAAGTTCATATTAGTTTCATTAATTCTATAATGCATTATAAAGCACATGTTAAGTCAAAGCTTGTAATGAGACACTATAAAACATGATATGTGTCTGTAAAAATTCTTTAACTGGAGAATAAAAAATAGGGTAACAAAAATTATAAAAAGGAAAAAATCTGCTTGTGCTATGTCAGGGGAAATACTATAGGTCAGGGGAAAATACTGGAAGCTGTATTCCATTAAATCAGTTTTTAATCAATAATCAATTTCTTCTTCAGAGAGTCTCACCACTGGTCTGTACTTGTTGTTTTTCCTATAAACATTTTGATGTTTATGGGTTTGTTTTAATTGTTTTCTTTTGTTTGTGTCAAGTCCTTTCATCAAAGTATTACAAGTTATTATTTTCTGAACAAGTTTTATCTACATTTAATTTGAATTCAAACATACATTTCTGATGTGTAATTCAGGGTTCTCATAGTGACATACAAAAAGCAAACTTAGCAAATTGGCACTGGATTGAACATTTTTTTTTTCAGGAAATTTTATGACTTGTGAAGTGATTTAAATGTACCTATACAAGGGGGCATAAGTTGCCATACCTGCAATATCGTTTTTTTTTTTTATGGATATATTTTCAAAGGCAATTTTGTTTCTTAATGTTCTTTTGAAGACTGATAAAACAGGTGAACAAATTATATAAATGGTTACATGTGTAATCATGATCTTGTCTGAAATAAGTCTGTTGGCAAACAATGTATGACGCTGTTGGGGTGAACAAATGAAAGAAGATGCCACCAAGAATTATGATAATGTTGGCGGCGGTTGTTCCAGTTGCACTACTAACAACTTTTATATTTTGCATCCTAATATCTTACGGGTGTTGAAAATCCTTCTGACTATATGGAGGTTCTCAATCAAACTGTTAAAAAATTATATTTGTCTAATTCTAGCTTACCCCAGTTAATACTTTTTCTTAAAATTTAGCTCACCCCATTCAACATTTTTTGCTAAAGTTTTTGAAAAATACATATTAGCTTTGGCTTTCATAAAAAGAGTCTACACAGTGGTTACAATGGATCTTGTTTTCTTCTCTTAAAGAGTGATATGTTACATTGAATCACTTTGATTGAAAATGTTATCTTTAGTGTAAGAAGCTCATAAACCCTATTATGAAGCACAATGGAGAGAAAGAGATGAGATATTCAGTGTAAAATTAAAGGCCAAGATATAGAGGAAGACTGTTTCTGTAGAAGACAGAGGAAGATTGTAGATATAAGATTCAGATAATGTAGTGTTAACTATGGATATAAGGGTCAGATAATTTAGATTAAGTGTGAATAAAAGGTTAAGCTGATTTAGATGTAAATGTTGATACAGGTTCAGATATTGTGGGGTGCCAGGGTTTGTATAAAAAAGGACAATATATAATAGTATACAAATTCAGAAACATATTAGATTAAAAAGAAACATGCCCTGTTCATGCATTTCAAATTAAAATGTTACTGTTACATAGTAAGGCATACATTATGTACTGAAAGCTGTTAATGTTTGTTAGCCTGTTAATTCTTGTTCAAATGAACTATTTTTTATATGAGCCATTTTTAACTTTAAAAAAAAAATATCTTAAAGGTAGTTATTGTCATGGTCTGATTATGCCATCAATCTATTTTATATTTCATGTCACTGTGGCTCATGAGCTGAACTGGGGCCACTTCATGTATGGATGATGAATTGTTGGTCTATTTTTGTCCATGTTATAGAGTTCATGCTGTTTAGACGACTTCGACAGAATCAAAACCCTTGGCACAGGTTCATTTGGCCGTGTGATGCTAGTCCAACACAAGGGAGAAAACAAAGCCTACTATGCTATGAAAATCCTAGACAAACAAAAGGTATTGAAAGATTTCTAACTGAAGTTTATTTTTTCTCTACTGCAAATTATTAATCATGTATTTTTTGTTTTTAAAAATTTGTTTTGATATCAAATTATTTTTGTCATTGCTGAGATTTTTAACAATTAAAAAATGTGCTAGAAGTTATAGTGTATTTACACAAGTGGCCATGATTTCCTCTTGGGATTCTGCCAAAATCAGTACCTCACATTTCTGTTTTTTCAGTTATATTTGTTTTATTAGCTTTGTGCCAGAGTTGTTCAAATGATGTCTTGAGCCTACATGTAATATCTGTAACAGTGTCTTATGTTAAAAACTTTGTTACTTGTGATTTTTTAAAAATTTCATACTGCTGTTATTTTCATTGAGAATAAAGTTTAAAAAAAACACTAAAAAATATTCAAATGTGTCAAAAAACTTCTCATTCCTCAGGTGGTCAAATTAAAACAAGTTGAACATACATTGAATGAGAAAAAAATATTGCAGTCCATTAATTTTCCTTTCTTGGTGAAGTTAGAGTATTCATTTAAAGTAAGTACGGTATAATTCTTTCATAAACCATTATCTTTCTTTAAGCCTTTCAATCCCAAATGTCAACAGAAATTTCTACCTTGTACATCTGACTCTGCACAGCAAAGTTAGTATTGAAAAATAAGCTCCCTGAGGGCTGATTTAATCAAAAATTCGCCTAGCTTCCTGTATCTGGGGGCTGATACCATCAGCTTAAAAAAACTTAAATACATTTGCACACAAAAAAAAATAGTTTTCATTATTTTGAAAACCGGCTTGCCAAATACATTTTTTAACTCCCAAAAATGTAAAAAAAAAAAAAAAATAAAAAAAAATAGGTTAATGCACTTTTTAACATCAAAATTCAAGACTTAATTCAAGTTCATATTTAAGTTATTTATTAATTTATTTTTATTAAAAAAACTTAAATACATTTGCACACAAAAAAAAATAGTTTTCATTATTTTGAAAACCGGCTTGCCAAATAAATTTTTTAACTCCCAAAAAAGTAAAAAAAAAAAAAAAATAAAAAAAAATAGGTTAATGCACTTTTTAACATCAAAATTCAAGGCTTAATTCAAGTTCATATTTAAGTTATTTATTAATTTATGTTTGCAGGACAATTCCAATCTTTATATGGTCTTGGAGTTTGTCACTGGAGGAGAAATGTTCTCCCATTTACGAAGGATCGGCAGATTCAGGTAAGATAATTTTTTTTTTTAATGTTTATAGGAAATTTCAAGATGTATGAATGCATGCTTAAAAGAAAAAATTATTGCTTTGAAAAAAAAGATCTAGACTTTAAAATAAAATGTCATTGAACTATGTTTGGTATTGATTGCTGAATGATAGGTACAAATTAGAGTTATTAAGCTATGTTTGATATGGCTGAATGAGAGACACAAATTAAGAGTTATTTAGCTATGTTTGATATGGCTGAATGATAGACACAAATTAGAGTTATTTAGCTATGTTTGATATGGTTGAATGATAGACACAAATTAGAGTTATTTAGCTTTGTTTGATATGGCTGAGTGAGAGACACAAATTAGAGTTATTTAGCTTTGTTTGATATGGTTGAATGATAGACACAAATTAGAGTTATTTAGCTATGTTTGATATGGCTGAATGATAGACACAAATTAGAGTTATTTAGCTATGTTTGATATGGCTGAATGAGAGACACAAATTAGAGTTATTTAGCTATGTTTGATATGGCTGAATGAGAGACACAAGTTAATTTTTAATGCTTTGCATTTATTTTCAACAAAAACATAATTAATAAAACCTGCTCTTTAACTGATACGTGGAATGACATTCGATTACATTGATACACGGAATGACTTTTGAGTGACATTGCCACACGGAATGACATGAAAAGCCATGCTTTATAGCATCATGGTCTAACATTATTCACCTTGTCATCCAGCTGTCATCCATTTCATATGAGTTGTGTTTTAATTGATCACAACAATGTGAGGAATTATACGTCCATTACAACCAAGATGAGTGTACAAGAAACTTATGGATTATACGTCCATAACAACCAAGATGAATGTACAAGAAACTTAACATAAATAGCTAACAAATTCACTTTAATTTCATCCTAGTAAGTGGTCAGTTTTTAAGAGAAGGATCATAAGCAGAGAAAGTGAATCAACTTTTTGTCTCTAGACCAGATGTTCTCAACCTTTGCGTCGAGACCCCTTTTGGGGTCGAATGACCTTTTCACAGGGATCGCCTAAGACCATCGGAAAACACATATACTCTACAGTTATGAAGTCGCAACGAAAATAATTTTGTGGTGGCAGTCACCACAACATGAGGAACTGTAATAAAGGGTCCCAGCATAATGAAGGTTGAGAACCACTGCTTTAGACAAACTAAATAGGACCAATGTTCACAACTGGTCTTACAATGTTTTCAGGTTTAAATTAGACTCCAATTGGTCTTTTTAATCCTATACCTTATAGAATTGTCACTACACTTGGTCTAATTCTATGTCTTATAGACTTGTCACTACACTTTGTCTAATCATATTGTAAACTAAACCTGGTCTGTGTAATCCTACTTATCATTAGTAACTCATAGTTAGATGATATAGACTATATGATATGAACTCAGTAGTCATGTTGGACACACATGATGGTTATGTTTTAGGATAAACAAGATGATTAGGCTGGACTAACTAAAATTGTGATGAGTGACAAGAGAGGTCATCTGAGATGGCCACATCATAAGTTTATTTAAACAGGATAAAGGACATTTTATCTCAACATGCTTTAGTTCTGTAGGATTAAAATGTTTATTTCTGGTCAAATAGTTTCTGCATAGCACCCTCCCGAGCAGAAAGGTACTTTCTGAACTTTATGCATATCATAAAGATGGTTCCTTTTTGCTCGCCTGAGGTTTTTGTACAGCAATGCTTCTCAAAATGTTAGTTTATTTTGTTTGATCATTAGTCTGTAGTGTTCCAGTTTCTAACATTCCACCAGATGTTTTCATGCACTGCCTTAAGCAATGTAGCTCAACAAGAAAACTGACACGAGTAAGATGAATAAAGACTGTAATCAGTTAACGGTTTTTTCCCCACTGTTACAAACACTAGAGAATGGCATAACCATTTTGAGAAGCTTTTCTGTCAAGTGTTTTCATCTCTTGTTTCATATTTGTGTACTTTTCCTCCCTCGTTACAGCGAAAGTCACTCCCGATTCTATGCAGCGCAAATAATTTTGAGCTTTGAATACCTGCATTATCTGGATCTCGTATATCGGGATCTGAAACCAGAAAACTTGCTCATAGATCCTCAGGGGTACTGCAAAGTAAGTCATCACATATAAAGATACTCAGCGCAGTGTATGTGACAACATGATGTACCCAGGTCTCCTGTTACACCCGTCATCGGTTGTTGAGCAATGTTTGGACTTGCCCAGTTTATTTTCCTTTTTTTTTTCCTTTTTTTTTTTTGGTCTTTTTTTTTTTTTTTTTTTTTTTTTTTTTTTTTTTTTTTTTNCCTAAAGCTTAGATCTACTGCTTTCAACAGAGCTACATGTCTTCATTAACCCATCTTATCACAACAAAGTTTCTAGACGTTTTTTGATCAGACTTGAGAACAATTAATTGTTCCTTTATAAAATAGCAAACCATTATTCCATACTTTTTTAACTATTTAACCTAGTTGAGAATACTGTTAACACAAATTAACCCAGGGAAGGCTAAGTGATGGCCCAGTAGTGCAGAAACCAGACCATCTAAATTTAGGCTCCGGACAGATGATGTTGAGTATTTTATTGGGTTCTTATTATTTGAAAAACCCTTTTTGGTTTTGTTGATATTTTTCCACTTGACTAGGAGCAGAACAGCCTCGTGTCTGCCTGTTGGTCGCGTGTCTGCCTGTTGGTCAGGGTGTTTTTGTCATTGATATCAACATCTGTATATACATGTATGTCTTCCACTTCTCTTTGACAGCGAGCCGCATTCCCGATTTTATGCTGCACAAATAGTGTTGGTCCTGGAATACTTGCATCACTTGGATATTATGTACAGAGATTTAAAACCTGAGAATTTACTCATAGATACCTACGGTTACTTAAAGGTATGACTCTGGTCGAGGTGCTACTCAAATCTCTCACTATGGCCTGGGTTATTTAATCATTTTTCTTAGTGCTCCTTTTTTTTTTTCTCTTCTATTTCGTGCAATATTTCTCCCATCTTCACCATTACTTCTGAACCGTGTTGATTCTTAGCTCCCCTTTAATTCTTGGAATCTTTCCGAGGCTTTATTTGGTTTTGGAGAAAAGAATTAGATTAGCTCAGCAGTAATTGGTGGGGGCACGGCTTTTGTAGAGCTTTTTATTTTCATTTGGTGATGGTGCTTTAAGGTTTCCAATAGATTTAGTCTGTGTTCTACTGCTTGGCTAGTCATTTTTTTTTTTTTTCATTTTTTTTCCTTCAGTAGAAATTGATCTTCTGCTAATCATTTTTTTAATATTTAAAAAATTATTTTGCTAACATCTTTTTGCCTACTAATTTGCATATATTTCCTAAAGATTAATTTGAGTTTTTTTAACAACCTAACAGTGTGCCTAAATATTTACCAAATTGTAGAAGTTTCTTTTTCTCCATGTATATTTTTAAGAGTAATATTTGAGGCAAAAGTGATCTATGAATATCAGAAATCAACAAAGCTGTCTCAGTTAAGGTATTTTCAGAATAATTAAAACAATTTAGTACAATGAAATTTTTTTATAAGTTATTAATGGAGCCTTTTAAAAATAATATATATAATGGACTTAGTTCTAGCCAACTTTATTTCATAAAGCTCCATCCTTTTTGAAATGGAGATATCCTGAAATTTTTTTTATAGGTATTAATTTTTACGGAGATACCCCAACTTATTTGTAGATACCCTGACATTTTCAACGGAGGTACCATGACATTTTTAATGGAGATACTAATGACATTTTTAATGGAGATACTATGACATTTTTAATGGATTACCTGTTAATAATGGGGGTACCCTGTCATTATTAATGAAGGCGCCCTGTCATTAATGGAAGTACCCTGTCATTATTAATGGAGTTAGCCTCACATTTTTAATGGAGCATCTGTCATTAATGGAGGTACCCTGTCATTATATTATATAATGGAGGTACTTTGTCATTATATTATAATGGAGGTACCCTGTCATTAATGGAGGTCCCCTGACATTTTTTAATGCAGATACCCTAACATTTTTGTACCTACCCTATCGTAATTAATGGTGGACCCTGACATTGTTAATGGAGGTACCCCAGCCTTACGGAGGCACCCCAACCTTATTAATGGAGGTACCCATACATTTTTAGCGGGGAGTGCCAATAATTTACTTAGATACTCCTGACATTTTTTAAAGATACCCCAATATTTTTTATCGAGGTACTCTGGCTTAATTTTTTGAAAATGTCCTGACAGTTTTAATTGAGGTACTCGATAGTTTTTGACGAGGGAAACTTGACTGCTTAATGGAGGAGCCCCACATTTTTAAGAAGGTACCCTGACATTTATTTTTTAGATACACCGTTTTTTTTTTTTTTTTTTTTAAAATTTAGCTACTCAAACATTCATAAACATTCAATCAATGTTTTTTTTTTTTTTTTTTTTTTTTTTTTTTTTTTTTTTTTTTTTTCTTTTTTTTTTTTGGTCTTTTTTTTTTTTTTTTGGCGTTTAGTTTTCCTTCAATATCATGTCACTAGCCTAAAGCTTAGATCTACTGCTTTCAACAGAGCTACATGTCTTCATTAACCCATCTTATCACAACAAAGTTTCTAGACGTTTTTTGATCAGACTTGAGAACAATTAATTGTTCCTTTATAAAATAGCAAACCATTATTCCATACTTTTTTAACTATTTAACCTAGTTGAGAATACTGTTAACACAAATTAACCCAGGGAAGGCTAAGTGATGGCCCAGTAGTGCAGAAACCAGACCATCTAAATTTAGGCTCCGGACAGATGATGTTGAGTATTTTATTGGGTTCTTATTATTTGAAAAACCCTTTTTGGTTTTGTTGATATTTTTCCACTTGACTAGGAGCAGAACAGCCTCGTGTCTGCCTGTTGGTCGCGTGTCTGCCTGTTGGTCAGGGTGTTTTTGTCATTGATATCAACATCTGTATATACATGTATGTCTTCCACTTCTCTTTGACAGCGAGCCGCATTCCCGATTTTATGCTGCACAAATAGTGTTGGTCCTGGAATACTTGCATCACTTGGATATTATGTACAGAGATTTAAAACCTGAGAATTTACTCATAGATACCTACGGTTACTTAAAGGTATGACTCTGGTCGAGGTGCTACTCAAATCTCTCACTATGGCCTGGGTTATTTAATCATTTTTCTTAGTGCTCCTTTTTTTTTTTCTCTTCTATTTCGTGCAATATTTCTCCCATCTTCACCATTACTTCTGAACCGTGTTGATTCTTAGCTCCCCTTTAATTCTTGGAATCTTTCCGAGGCTTTATTTGGTTTTGGAGAAAAGAATTAGATTAGCTCAGCAGTAATTGGTGGGGGCACGGCTTTTGTAGAGCTTTTTATTTTCATTTGGTGATGGTGCTTTAAGGTTTCCAATAGATTTAGTCTGTGTTCTACTGCTTGGCTAGTCATTTTTTTTTTTTTTTTCATTTTTTTTCCTTCAGTAGAAATTGATCTTCTGCTAATCATTTTTTTAATATTTAAAAAATTATTTTGCTAACATCTTTTTTCCTACTAATTTTCATATATTTCCTAAAGATTAATTTGAGTTTTTTTAACAACCTAACAGTGTGCCTAAATATTTACCAAATTGTAGAAGTTTCTTTTTCTCCATGTATATTTTTAAGAGTAATATTTGAGGCAAAAGTGATCTATGAATATCAGAAATCAACAAAGCTGTCTCAGTTAAGGTA
The DNA here is from genome assembly GCA_964033795.1 of Lymnaea stagnalis. NCBI lineage: Eukaryota > Metazoa > Mollusca > Gastropoda > Lymnaeidae > Lymnaea > Lymnaea stagnalis. The sequence goes on from CAXITT010000058.1 coordinate 787,602, forward strand.
TTTTCAGAATAATTAAAACAATTTAGTACAATGAAATTTTTTTATAAGTTATTAATGGAGCCTTTTAAAAATAATATATATAATGGACTTAGTTCTAGCCAACTTTATTTCATAAAGCTCCATCCTTTTTGAAATGGAGATATCCTGAAATTTTTTTTATAGGTATTAATTTTTACGGAGATACCCCAACTTATTTGTAGATACCCTGACATTTTCAACGGAGGTACCATGACATTTTTAATGGAGATACTAATGACATTTTTAATGGAGATACTATGACATTTTTAATGGATTACCTGTTAATAATGGGGGTACCCTGTCATTATTAATGAAGGCGCCCTGTCATTAATGGAAGTACCCTGTCATTATTAATGGAGTTAGCCTCACATTTTTAATGGAGCATCTGTCATTAATGGAGGTACCCTGTCATTATATTATATAATGGAGGTACTTTGTCATTATATTATAATGGAGGTACCCTGTCATTAATGGAGGTCCCCTGACATTTTTTAATGCAGATACCCTAACATTTTTGTACCTACCCTATCGTAATTAATGGTGGACCCTGACATTGTTAATGGAGGTACCCCAGCCTTACGGAGGCACCCCAACCTTATTAATGGAGGTACCCATACATTTTTAGCGGGGAGTGCCAATAATTTACTTAGATACTCCTGACATTTTTTAAAGATACCCCAATATTTTTTATCGAGGTACTCTGGCTTAATTTTTTGAAAATGTCCTGACAGTTTTAATTGAGGTACTCGATAGTTTTTGACGAGGGAAACTTGACTGCTTAATGGAGGAGCCCCACATTTTTAAGAAGGTACCCTGACATTTATTTTTTAGATACACCGTTTTTTTTTTTTTTTTTTTAAAATTTAGCTACTCAGACATTCATAAACATTCAATCAATGTTTTTGTTTTCTAGCTTAGTAGCAGTTATTTGAAGTAAATAATAGTTTGAAACCAGCAATTCTCAGATGGGATCGCCATCAAGTCACATGTCCCATTGTTTGCTGTGGCCATGAAGCTACACTCATATTCCCCATTGTTTGCTGCGGCTGCTGAGGCAGGGGCGGGCTAGAAATGTCATGATGAGCATTGTCATTAAAAAACATGAACTGTTGACGGGCGCCGACTGTGAGAATTGCTGGTGTTAGAGAGTTGCGCCCTAGTTGTAGAACCAACGGGAAGCCCATCGCCAGATAGTTGAGATTTGAGGCATACGAAGTTTTTGGTTTGACCCCACATTAAAAAAAAAACTACTTGTAGATAAAAAGGCTTCCCCTTCGCTTGGAGTCACTTGAAACACTTTTCTTTGCTGGCTAATGTCAAAGGGTTTTTCTGTCCTCCCCCCCCCCCTGCCCCTCCCGTGTTGTGCTAGCAGTCGTTAGATGTCGTCTTGTCCACAACCTCGTCTTGTCTCCATCTTGACTCATTTTGGAGTAAATTTATTTGCTACAGCTTAACCCAGTTGAACTGTTTTGTTTTTTCTTTCTGTTACCGCTCTTTTCCACTTTATTTTGATTGGTGTGATGGCATCCTGTCCTCGCTTTGTAGGTCCCACATGAGCTTGTGGGTAGTTGCATTAAAACACGCCCTTGCTAATGACTAAAAATCTCCTCTAGCCGCTTGTGTGACTAAAATGGCTGTCTCTAAACCCACTCCCCCCCCCCCCCCCC
>CAXITT010000058.1:789294-885304 GCA_964033795.1 Lymnaea stagnalis
CCCCCCCCCATTTTCCGATGTTGTAACCTATATGTCTCCCCACCTGTTGTAAACAAGCACTGCTAAGTTTGATGGTGCAGCACGTCCCTGTGTGCCAGCATGACTTGCTGTACATTCAATTCTTAGCATTGTGTTGAGTTGCGACTACATTCCCACAACCCGCCAAAATAGTCTGGTCTGTGTACACTGTAACAATGACTTATTCCAAATAGCATGCCAACTCCATGGTTGTAGCTTACACCGTAATGTAAGATTGCTTTGATACATTTTGAACCTATACACAATATTTAAAAAAAACAATAAAGTATAACCCTGTTATATGGAGCTATTGGCTACAAGAAGCCTACATAAACTTTGTAAGTACTACAACTACATGGAAAGACTCGGTGTATACTACAAGGAAACACATTGTACTATATGTATGACAAGGAAACACACTATTTATATTACAAGAAACACACGATAACAGAGTTATTGCTACAGTAGGTACATAAGCTCCCTCTACTACAACAAATACAAATACTGTACTTGAGCTATCATCTACAAATACACATACTGTACTTGAGCTATCATCTACAAATACATATACTGTACTTGAGCTATCATCTACAAAGGAACACACTGTACTTGAGCTATCTGCTACAAATAAACACACTACTTGAGCTATCAGCTCTTGACTTGAAAATACTACCCTGTACTTAGCAAATATGTCGTATAGCAGACACAAATTAAATGATATTTTTTGCTCAGTGGTATTGCCCCCTTCAACGAAAAAAACTGCAACTTTCCGAATATATCCCCACCCCAAATAATCTACGCCACTGCTACTTGTGAATATGGTATAGAAATGTCTTGTTTCTCATAGAAATGTCTGCTTTCTCAAGTATTATTTTAAATAAAACAACTCCCTCCCCCCCCCCCTTTCCACCGAAAAAAAACAACAACTCAGATTACCATTTAACTAATCCGACACATGATGTCATTGATTATATTTTCGAACTCGTAAAGACGATGGCCTTGTTCACTGCGGTGGCCTCTACTTGACGGGTCTAAGTATAAGGAAGCAAGCACATTATTTCAAAGATAACATTCTACATTGCAATTAGTGCCTTTACCTGTGTTTTAAAGTGTAAGGGTAAACCTTCGAACAGAACACGCAAGTCCCATGCTTGGCTGTACCCCCCATAGGTTAGTCAAAGATAAGATACTTAAAAATCTTTTGGTCCTTACCGTGAGGCACGGTCTGGTCAAGAAAATGTTGTAATGGGTAGGATGTATGGTCGTGATGATCTCAAGTTACTGATGTAGTGGGCGGGATGTATGGTCGTGATGATCTCAAGTTACCGATGTAGTGGGCGGGATGTATGGTCGTGATGATCTCAAGTTACCGATGTAGTGGGCGGGATGTATGGTCGTGATGATCTCAAGTTACCGATGTAGTGGGCGGGATGTATGGTCGTGATGATCTCAAGTTACCGATGTAGTGGGCGGGATGTATGGTCGTGATGATCTCAAGTTACCGATGTAGTGGGCGGGATGTATGGTCGTGATGATCTCAAGTCACTGATGTAGTGGGTAGGATGTATCCTCGATTTGATCTAAAAATGAATTTTCCCCTAAATAATTGATCGAGGCAAAGAGTATAAGTAGTACCGGTAGGATTATTTGTTTTATTTATCTTTGCTGTTTGTTTGATCAGTCTTGGTCAGCAATCATAGCCACATACGCTTCTTATCAAACATTTACTGAGGTCAGCAATCATATCCACATACGCTTCTTATCAAACATTTACCGACTAAAGTTTTGGTCACCAACCATCTCCACTTACTTTATCACATCGTTAATACTTCCTCGTCTGGCTAGTTACAAAAGTAGCTTCAGTCTACCAGTAGCTTTAACTTTAGTCTGATAATAGTCTACCGGTAGCCTTAGTCTGAGAGGCGAAGATGACCAAGGCGTAGCCTTGAAATGTCTTTCGTCTAAAATGACGGAGAGTCGCTCATCAGCGTCACTCTCTCGTCATTGCCTTGGATCCAAGTCTTACTCGGTAAAAGACTAGCTTATGCCACGGTATATCTATGCCTTCTAAGTCGCAGGAGTTGTCGGAATTTTCATAGTCTCAATGTCATACCGCCTACGGAACTCCATCTCCGGGTTTGATTTCAGAGTTTGTCTCCTCTTAGATCAGTTAGCTTCCAAGGTAACGAGTCTCATCCATCCGGGGTGCTGGTGATGTTTTGGCTTTTTTTTTTTGGGGGGGGGGGTGGGGGGGGGGGGGGGCTTGAACTCCAGTCCACTAGCTGGGGATTGACTCTATGTTAAAGGTAACGAGTCTCATCCATCCGGGGTGCTGGTGATGTTTTGGCTTTTTTTTTTGGGGGGGGGGGTGGGGTGGGGGAGGGGCTTGAACTCCAGTCCACTAGCTTGGGATTGACTCTATGTTTGGACCCCTCGGGCACCCAGTCTAAACTTGGTATGTCAGTAATACTTCATATTAATGGTATGCTGGTACTCCACATCCTATTTTTAAAAAAAAACTGTTTCTATCATTCACACATCCCATTTATAGAGCTGGTTATGTTATTTATAGATCTGGTTCTATCATTCACACATCCCATTTATAGATCTGGTTATGTTATTTATAGATCTGGTTCTATCATTCACACATCCCATTTATAGATCTGGTTATGTTATTTATAGATCTGGCTCTATCATTCACACATCCCATTTATAGATCTGGTTATGTTATATATAGATATGGTTATGCTATTTATAGATCTGGTTTGGTATTCTCACATCCTTTTTATAGAACTGGACCTGATATTCACCCATCCTATTTATAGACCTGATTCTATTATACACACATCCTATTCCTATTTATAGATCTGGTTTATCCTATTTATAGACCCGGTTCTAGTATTCACCCATCCTTATTTATCTACCGTGTTTTTTTTTTTTATTCACATTCTATTTGAGACCGTGTTAACGCCCCACGATGAATGATTGGAAGCTGATAATGACTTCCTTGTACATTGGACACACGTGGCCCCAGGGATCAGTGCAAGTGTTATCATTGAGCCATTACCTTGCTGGGCAATTGGTGCTGTATTCAACTAGTACGGCTGACATTGCCGCTCTATCCCAAGTCACTAACATATCAGCACCAGGGCTTGCTCAGCTCATTCCCCGGGCTTTTGCTTATCTCGGGAAAATGGGATAAAGTGTCTCTTATCCCGGGGATTCAATCTCGGGAAGTGTCTCTTATCCCGGCGATCCATTTCTAATTAAAGTTTATCGTCCTATGGAATCACCTATGGAAAAAATGGGTTTTATAATTGCTTAATTTATTAAGTCTTCTACCGGATGTCCATAGTATGCTCGTAAAGCAAACGTCGGATATGACCACCTGTAGAAAGATACAGGTTAAGACGCTTGAGTTTGGATTGCTTCACTTGTGACGGTTTGTGGCAATGTGGGACCTGCTGTACTACGACAAATTGCTTTTTCTAAAAGTTTGAACCCTTTGTTTCCCGGGATGGCAGGATTTCCCGGGAAAGCGTGCCGTGATCCCGCTTGAGACAGACTCGTCGGGTGGGCACTCGATCTTGGTATGTCAATTTCATTGAACTCTCAGAAGACTTTTTTGTGAAAGTAAGACAAGTGTACCACAAAAATTAATTCAATAATACAATCACAAATACAGTACAGCGCCGGTTATAGGAAAATACACGGTATTATTATTATAATTAACATAAGTAATGTGCATGGAATGTAACATTTTTGTGCAAACAGCGGTCGAATACCACCCCCAACCCCCCTGTTGGCACAATTTGGTTAAAATCTAAATACGTACTTGACAGGCAGTGACCAGACAGGGATAATGCGATCTGCAAACTTGTTAATACCTTATACTTGGCACAGCTGTAACGGACCGAGCTTGAGACATACACACAATAATAGTTGAGACATACACTCAGTAACATAGCTGAGCCATACACACAATAACAAACTGAGACATACACACAGTAACATAGCTGAGACATACACGCAGTAACATAGTTGAGACATATACACACAGTAACATAGTTGAGACACGCAATAACATAGCTGAGACATACAGTAACATAACACATATATATACACATAGTAATACAGCTGAGATAGACATACGTTGACACATGCATACGGCAACATAGTTGTGACATACTCACAATAGCATAGTTGACATATATACACAGTAACAAAGCACATATGTCAGTGGTTCTTAACCTTGTTGGAGGTACCGAACCCCACCAGTTTCACATGCGCATTCACCGAGCCCTTCTTAATAATAAAAATAAAATATTTTTTTTTTCTGATTTTTTTTTTTTACCTCCGCCGAACCCCTGAGACGGACTCATCAAACCCAGGTTAAGAACCACTGACATATTTATATACACACAGTAACATCGTACAACTTAATAATGGACTTGTAAAGGATGTAAGATGTACTCAGTACTACATAGCATCTCACCATCTTTGTACATTTATCACCAACTCTGTACACTTCTCATTGCCTTTATACACTACTCAACCCTCCTTGTACACAATTACCACCCTTGCACACTACTCAATCACCCTTGTATACTACTCAAATACCGTTGTGCCTACTCTACCACCCGTGTACGCAACTCACCACCCTTGTACACAAATATCTTCCTTGTACACAAATATCTTCCTTGTACACTACTTACCCCTGTACACTACTCTACCACACTTGTACACTACTCAACCACCCTTGCAAACTACTCACCACCCTTGTACACTACTTACCACCCTTGTACACTACTCACCACCCTTGTACACTACTCACCGCCCTTGTACACTACTCACCTCTCTTGTACACACCCAACCACCCTTGTACACTACTGACCACCTTTGTACACAACTCAACCACCCTTGTACACTACTAACCACCCTTGTACACTACTCAACCACCCTCGTACACTACTCACCACCTTTGTACACATCACATCTCAACCACCCTTGTACACTACTCACCACCTTTGTACACATCTCAACCACCCGTGTACAGTACTCAACCACCCTTGTACACATCTCAACCACCCTTGTACACTACTCACCACCTTTGTACACTACTGACCAAGGCCATGCCTGGCGTAACTACACAAGCTAGTATTGATCAAGAACAAGGCAGTCGGCCACATAGTTTTGACACATCTTAATATCGATCTCGGTCGCGTAGCCAGCATCCCCCACACGCCCCCCCCCCTCCGCCCCGTGCCTCCCCATACCCTCCTCTTAATGGCGGGATAAAAGCAGGCACAGTAACGAATCCATCAATGCTGGGCTGTGCTCCCTGAGGGATGGGATTTGCCAAGTAAGATCAATGCTCACTCGTTACTTCATACACCATAACAACAAGCACTGGAACATTGGCCAATATTCACTGCTAACTGCCTGGCTTGTTCGCATTACTAGACAGCTTTGCCTCATTTCTTGGCAAGGTAGCTGTTAAGAGGAGTGGATAACATGTTCCTACTACTGAATGCTTTCCTAGAGACTAGGGACAAGATGTGGTACCAGCTCTTGGGAGTCTCAAACTGTTGCTGGAGTTTAAAAAAAAAATAATTATATACCTTGATCAAATATTGCAACATTTTAATACAAATCCTATTTATAGTATATACGTCTGACTTAACTTCCAAGTCTGCTTCTTTTTTTTTTTTCTTTTTTGGCCTGATGAAGAACAGCTTTTGTGAAGCCTATCATATTAGTAGTAACTAGATAACTTGTTCAGCAACAAATTCTTGTTGTAGTGGGGCATACCAGATCTGATATTTTCTTGTTCAATCATGCTAACATATGAACCCTTGAGATTGGATGGTTTGTTCAATTATGGTAACATATGAAGCCTAGAGATTGGAGAGATTGTTCAATCATGCTAATATGAACCCTAGATTGTTCAATCATGATAACATATGAATCCTAGAGATGGTAAAGATTGCTCAATCATGATAATATATTAAGTCTAAAGATTTGAGGGATTGCTCAGTCATGATAACATATGAACCCAGAGATTGAAGGGATTGTTCATTCATGGTAAAATATGAATTATAGAGATGGGAAATAGGGTTCAATCATAATAACGTATGAATCATAGAGATGGGAAAGATTGTTCAATCATGATAACAAATGAATCCTAGAGGTGGGAAAGATTTTTCAATCATGATAACATATGAATCATAGAGATGGGAAAGATTTTCAATCATGATAACATATTAACATAAGAGATTAGAGAGAATTTGGAGGTCAAATAGTTCATGTCCTGAAAAGGGGGCAAAGGAGTATTTTTTTCATACCTGTGAGGAAGTCCTCAGTGTAGGTAGTAGAGCTGCTAAAGAACTGAACCGGGCCAGGTGGTAAAAAGGAAGAGTTATCTTCTCATTTTCTAAACACAATGTGGGGAAACAGTTAAAGGGGTATATAGAACCAAGACATCTACATGTCTGCATCTACATAGTTTTGTGTACATTTGACTTCAATGAACCAAATAATAGAAAACTGACCAGCGATTGGTTCCAAACCAAAAGTAAACTAAATGAAACGTAAAGCTTTGAAAATAATAATGTACATGCTGCGAATTTTGTTCAAATATTTGTCTTAGCAAGATGCTTATCTTTGGTTACAACCAGGGAACTTTCTATTTACAGTTAATATTTCATTTCACATTCTGAGGGATGATACTGGTCAGAAGGCAAAGTTTTTTTTTTTTTTTGGTGTGTGGCCCACTAAAATCGGTCTGAGAATTCAATAATAATAATGTAATTTAACACTCATTTAATAAGTGAAACAGTAGATTTTTGTTATGTTCATGGGTTAAGGGAGTGGCTCTCAGACACTGGGTTATGATATCCTTGTGGGGTCGCCTAAGTATTAAGTATGGCTTATATTTGAGGGGGGGGAAAAAAGGGGGGGGGTGTAAATTGTGCATTTTATTTGAAATTTCATTTTTAAATTTAAATATTATTTACAGTTTAAAACTACACTATAGCTAAAAAAATATAAAAATAAATAAAAACTATGATGTACATAGCAGCTAAGTTAATATAAATATTTTGGTATTTTCTTTTAATATAAAAAAAAAAGTTAACCAATTATGATATTAATTGTTTCATCCCATGCAAAATGTATAACCAGGTGTGAATTGATCAAAAATTTTCTGTAAAAAAACTGCACCCAGCTCAGCCTAGTAGGTGGCTCTTTGTTGAACATAAGTGTACTTTTAAATAATTGGGTGTCAATGTGTTGATAATAATCTACTTTTTTAGTAGGGTTGGTCCTAGAAAAGGATTGGTTAGTATAGAAAACCATTATAGGATTGGTCCTAGAAAACCTACATTAAGGATTGGTTATTATAGAAAACCTACTATAGGATTGGTCCTAGAAAACTCTTCTTATGGTTGAATTGGCAGCAATTGTGGATTTGGGAAATAGTGCCAGCAAGCTGATCTATTTATAGAAAGTTGATCCATTATTTATCTTAGCTTGGTCTGCATAGTTAACTCATCTATTATTTAGCTTCGAGCTGCATAACATAGAGCTATTTTTTATACTTTTCTTTCCTGCCATTTTCACATTTACAAAGTCACCACCATTTGGGAACATGCCTTTGGGACCACAGTCTTGTCAGAATTAAATTAATTAATTCGTGTCAGAATTAAATTAATTAATTCATTTTGTGGAGTTATAGTACAGTTTTTCATTTTTTACAGAATTTTAAAAGTCTGGGGGCAAAGTGCAGGAATATTCTAAGTTTTGAATGAACTTCAACATCTTACAAAAAATCTAATATAGTTTGGCCAAAATAACTTAAAACCGTAATTTAAAACCTATAGTTATTAACATACTATTGTTGGGCCGGCAAAAATCTTGTGGTGCCAACTGTAGTATTGCCCTAAAAACACATTTAATTAATAAGGAAGAGTCAGATATTGATTTGTTGTTTTATTACAAATAAGATAAATATACATAAAATGAATTATTTTATTATACACTTGACACCAATAGTCATTCATACACTTGCCATTTGCCCATTTCAGTCATCTAATTACAACTTGTTGATAAAAGATGGACATTTACATTTGTAAATTTGCCAAACAGGCCAACAACATTGACATTATTAGTTAATCACTTGGCATTACTTCATCTAAATATAGCTAAATGTAACATAAACCAGGCATGTGTTGATACACTGATCAATGATAGAGACTGGTACACACCTGCCAATGTCCAATGTCATGCTATACAACATTGGCTACTTTTGCCTTCTGCCCAACTGTCATATAATATACAACAATGGCTACTATTGCCTTCTGCCCAACTGTCTCATATAATATACAACAATGGCTACTATTGCCTTCCGTCCAACTGTCTTTGTTTTACAACAATGGCTACTATTGCCTTCCGTCCAACTGTCTTTGTTTTTGCAACAATGGGTACTATTGCTGATTGATGAGAGGGTGGTGAAATGGTACAATTATTGATGGCTGCGGCTATTCGGACCCGGTTCCGAGAGGCTATTCGGACCCGGTTCCGAGAAGTGAGAGTTTGGGTGTATTAAAAAATATTTAAAGATTATTGTAGGATTTGTAAGACAAAAATTGGTATCAAATGAATGATAATTGAATGGACTATATGTTTGAAAACTTACTTCTTAAGTTTAACTAAAATAAACTACCACAGATGACATCCGAATAGCATTTAGTCTAAATGGAACTGGAAACACATCGCCGCTATTTGGACTTTGGTCCCATTAGATCATTGGTCTCAAACTCATATCATTCGGGGGCCGCAGGAGGCAGAGTCTGAGTGAGACTGGGCCGCATCAAGCATTCCACAAAAAACCGATTACAAATTCAATAAAGTAAAAGCGTTGCAATCTGCTCAACCTTTAATAATAACAAATAAAAACATTAAGGGTTCTCAAGAACTAGGCTTCACATTCTTCATCCTACATCTTGTTGCCAGAGACCTGGCAGTGCAAGTGACCAAGCTGACAGGTTCGGAATTTCCCTCACTCGTAAACATTGGCGGCAATTTTAATAGGGATTCTTTCATACTGTGTCAGATTGCTACGATTTACACAATTATGGTTGTGCATTACCCACTAACTGACTTTTTAAATTAAATTTTTTTTTATATATATAATATTTGAAGCGTGTTTTCTCAAAGCCCCACTTTGGCCATGTTTGTCACATAAAATGCTACAAATTAAAAACTTTTAGTCCGATTTCAAAACGGTTTTTACCATTATAATCAACGTCCAAATCTATACAAACATAATTAAAATCAGATTTAGACTAGTCGATGAGGTTCGACTAAAACCGGCATGGAGGATCACATTATAGATATGAGAATGGGGAAAACATGCGGGCCACATTATCACTAAATTTGCTGTCATGTCGCGGGCTGCAAAATATTGTATTGCGGGCCGCAAATGGCCCGCGGGCCGTGAGTTTGAGACCCTTGCTTTAGACTCAATGCTATTCGGATGTCATTTGTGGTAGTTTATTTTAGTTAAACTGAAGAATTAAGTTTACAAACTTATTGTCCATTCAATTATCTTTCATTTGATACCATATTTTGTCTTACAACCTAACAATAATATTGTAAAAAAATTTAACCCAACCCCTCGAACTTCTCCGACCCGAGTCCCAATAGCCACTTCGATTATTGATTGTGGGATGTGAATGGTACAAGTATTGATTATGGGAGGTAGTGTTATGGTACAAGTATTGTGTTATGGTACAAGTATTGGTTATGGGAGGTAGTGTTATGGTACAACTATTGATTATGGGAGGTATTGTTATGGTACAAGTATTGATTATGCGGAATGGCATTATGCTGCAACTGTTGATTATGAGGAGGTGGTGTTATGGTACAAATATGACTGGGTGAGGGGTCGGGGTGGATAATAGTAGAAATAGGGTCAGCAAGCTGTTACACAGGTTAAGATAGTAGTAGAAATAGGGTCAGCAAGCAGTTACACAGGTAAGATAGTAGTACAAATAGGGTCAGCAAGCAGTTACACGGGTAAGATAGTAGTACACATAGGGTCAGTAAGCAGTTACACAGGTAAGATAGTTGTACAAATAGGGTCAGCCAGCAGAGGTGTAGCTCTGATAGGATAGACTAGGAGAAGTTATTGTAAAAGCCAATGAAGGATTAACCTAAAAGCAAATGATGCAACTGCCTATGGGCCTCCTGATTGTGATGCTAATTTTATAGCATTGATTTTTGAAAACGGCTTGAATTTTATTTTTTTTACCAATATCATATATTTTTTAGCCCTGGTATTTCAACTGTCCAGGGGCCCCAAGGTCTTAATCCATTACTGGTCATAACAAGGGTAAAATTGCTAGGTTACGATGGTAGTGGAACTGGGGTAAGAGGTCATTGCTAGGGTAAGAGTGGAACTATGGTAAGATAATGTCATTCCTAGGGTAACAAAATCTCATTGCTGGGGTAACAGAGTGTCGATGCTAGGGTAAGGTAGTAGTGGGACTAAGAAAGTTTGGTAACCAGAGGATAATGTAATGGCAAAACTAGGGTAGGACCATTCCAGTAACTAGTGAACCCAATTTAACATTTGAACATTTTTTAAGTTAGAAAATGCAAAAGCATGAAAAAAACATGTCTGTTTTAGCACAGGGTAATCAAGTGACAGTGCCTACAATCCTAGTTATACCACCACCAAGTTCTTCCTTCAGGCCTACATACTGATATAAGAAATGTAGATTTATTTTATCTGAATGTATTTGAGTTGTTTGTAAAGTTTTTTATCATGAAACAAAGAATGGAAACTGCTTCTTTTCTTCACTGTTACTGTCGGGTCTTTTGGAACATTGAATATTTCAATCAACATTGCTAAATGTAGCTAGTTGTAAGCACATGTTGTACACATTCCCCCATGTTGTACACATCCCCCAATGTTGTACTTGGTAATAGGAACTAGTCTAAACATTGCAACAACACCAATCATTATACACTTATGTACCGTATGTCAGCATTTCTAAGGAAAGCTGAAAATTGCATGGGTGCAGAGTGAATACTTTCACTCTCAAAATCAACCATTTATTATATTTATATTTTTATTGATTATGTAATGCATTACTGTCATACAAACTGATCCTAGATAGGAAAGTTAATTAAATATATCTTTTAAAAAAGATAACTTTTGTTATTTTCATCTTTCACCTACAAAAGCCCCCCCAAAACTGAAGGGTAACACTTGAGCACTTATAAGATGGTGTTAAATGTTAAAATAACGTTTAAATTAAATTTTCCACTTGCATATTTTCAAAGTGTTTTATTCTAATGGGTGAAAGTCAATGGCTTAGTCAGTAATGCATTGCAATTCTATAATATTATAAATGATGCTTTGTTAAATTCAATAATGTATTTTTGAATTAATTTTTTATGCTAAATTGTTTAATCCATTTTTAGTACCCATGTCAACTTGTTTTAATGAATTTTTGTTTGTTAGTTGAAGAAATTGGATTATATCTGTTAAAAACTTTGATTCATTGATTAAAATTCAATTAGTTTTTAACCAATTAGACATTATATACCTTAGTAGTTGCTGTAACATTTTTATATTGTATTGAACAATGATAGATCATTTCACTTATAACTTGCCAATTTATCACGAAAGATAACCTACCATATACATAATCTCTATTGTTAGTAGTATTTAGTTGAATTTATCAATATTCCAATGTTTATGTTGGTAGCAAGCACTCTGCTACATATAATTTCTTTTAGGTTATCTGTCCCTGGAATAAACTGATAATTTCATCATGTTGAAATGATGCCTACATTTTAATTTTTTTATTATACATCCTGCCATTCACTAATGAAACCTTTACCTATGCCATAATCTTTGGTAACTAGGTGACGGACTTTGGCTTCGCTAAACGTGTAAAAGGCCGAACCTGGACACTATGCGGCACCCCTGAGTATCTTGCACCAGAGATAATTCTCAGCAAAGTGAGTAGATTGTGATGGTAGTATGTAATAAGCAGCTTGTGATGGTAGTATGGAATAAGTAGCTTGTAATGGTAGTCAGTAGTAAGAAGCTTGTAATGGTAGTCAGTAGTAAGAAGCTTGTAATGATAGTCAGTAATAAGTAGCTTGTGAGGGTAGTAAAAAATAAGCAGCTTGTAGTGGTAGTTTGTAATAAGTAGCTTGTAATAATAGACAGTAGTAAAGAGCTTGTAATGATAGTCAGTAATAACTAGCTGGTAATTTTTAATGATAATCAGGAATGAGTAGCTTATGAAGGTATTATAGAAATTATAAGTTTGTAATTGTAGTATGTAATAAGTAGCTTGTTGTGGTAGTATGTAATAAGTAGCTTGTAATGGTAGTCAATAATAAGTAGCTTTTAATGGTAGAATGTAATAAGTAGCTTGTAATGGTAGTCAATAATAAGTAGCTTTTAATGGTAGAATGTAATAAGTAGCTTGTAATGGTAGTATGTAATAAGTAGCTTGTAATGGTAGTATGTAATAAGTAGTATGAGTAAAACAAAGTAAGGTTAAACCTGAGAAAAGGAACGCAACAAAACAATAAATGTGTCGGCAGTGAGCCTTCATCAGCGAACAAACAACATAAAAACAATAAAATAAAACGTAGTACTTAGCTGAGAAGTAGTATCCGGGAGGGCAGCAATTCTTTGGCTTTAAGTAACTTGTAGTTTTTGTCGTTAACCAAGTTTTATGACCAGTTTGGGGTTGTCAAAAATAGTGTTACATACTTAATGGCTGATGAAAGTCATAATGCTAAATGTACTGTCTTTTTTGACTGCCATAACTCTTTATATTTATCCAGTTCTTTGTTTATTTTAGGGCTATAACAAGGCAGTAGACTGGTGGGCTTTAGGTGTCCTCATCTATGAAATGGCTGCAGGTTACCCACCATTTTTTGCTGATCAGCCAATCCAGATATATGAAAAAATTGTGTCAGGAAAGGTAATTATTAGCCACCCTTTAATTGGATTAGAATTATTAACTTACCATCATTGATCCATACAGTTACATGAGATAAACTTACCATCATTGATCCATACAGTTACATGAGATAAACTTACCATCATTGGTCCATACAGTTACATGAGATAAACTTACCATCATTGGTCCATACAGTTACATGAGATAAACTTACCATCATTGGTCCATACAGTTACATGAAATAAACTTACCATCATTGGTCCATACAGTTACATGAGATAAACTTACCATCATTGGTCCATACAGTTACATGATATAAACTTTCCATCATTGGTCCATACAGTTACTCGAGATAAACTTACCATCATTGGTCCATACAGTTACATAAGATAAATTCATTGTTCAGTTGGAAGGCAAGCAGGAGCAGGACTTGCAACTAGCAAGTCATTCAGCTCAATTTAAGGACCCGTGTGGCTCCCCCTCAAGCTGTTTTTAACAATGACTTGACTATACTAGTCCACCCTCAACCTGTGTGGTGCATATTAAATTTGAATAAAGTAGAATATAGTTGTTTTTTTCTCTACCTATGGGTTTTATATTCCCCCTCCCCCCAGCTTCAAATTGTGGGGTCACTATAAGGATGATTGTTGTTTACATACCTTGGTGGCAAGTTTTCAACCCCTGCTTATTTTTAATGCATTATTTGATACTTGCCAACCTGCAAGATCAAAAGCTACACAAAAAAATCTGTACAGCAGCCTAAAAAACTTTTTGGGGAAAAAAAGAAGACATTACCCCTCCATTTTGAAACCCCTGAATATTTTGTTCAAAATACATTAAAAAAACAATCAAATTCCTTTACAAATGTACAACTTGGGGAAAAAAACAACATACCATGTAAACAGTACAATGTAAACCATACAATATAAACCATACAATGTATACCATACAATGTAAACCATACAATATAAACCATTCCATATAAACCATACCATGTAAACCATACAATATATACCCTACCCTGTAAATCATAACATGTAATCCATCCATACAATGTAAACCATTCAACATATTAATTTTGTATACCATACTACTGTTACTTGACATTTCTATTTACACATTGCCGTTAGGAAATCACGTATCAATTTACACCTTGCCGTTAGGAAATCACGTATCAATAAAATCATTTTTTTTTAAAATATTAAAAAAAATGCTCACTTTGAGGATCACTAGTTACATTGAATTTGTGGGATATATCCTGGCTTATCCTCAAAAGTAACTTGTTCACATGCCAACTGTATCCTCAACATATCACATAGTTTTGATCCAGGGACAATACTTTTCTCCCATTATAATTACTGTATATACCTTTTAAAAAAACTATATCCGAAATATAATTGGGCTTATGAGCAGGTCATTGGATACTTGTATAATTTTCTCCTGGTACAGTTGATTCTATTATTAAAAAAAAAATAAGAAGTACCATGGTGTCAACATAGAGCCACATGCAAAATTTGGGTCTCACATTTTATCCTCATTTTGCGACTGCAGTGATTGGCTATCAAAGTACCTACATTGAATAATATGAGTAACAGAGGTCCCATTTTTGGAGATATTCACTATGGTAGCTGTTTAGAAATGTATGTCTTGTTCTTACAAGATAATTATTTTTTAAAGTTTTTAACTAAATGAATTTCTTTACTGCATTGCTTCTACTGACCTATTATTTTATAGGGTAGGCTCACGAGAGGGTTGCACACTTATCAGGATTTTTCTGGTCAAAACTTAAATCATATATTTTCAAGCCTAAACCTATCTTGTTTCAATATTATGTACTTTACATCGCTTGAATGCAGTCCCTCATATAACATGGCTTGAATGCAGTCCCTCATTTAACATGGCTTGAATGCAGTCCCTCATATAACATGGCTTGAATGCAATCCCTCATTTAACATGGCTTGAATGCAGTCAGTCATATAACATGGCTTGAATGCAGTCCCTCATATAACATGGCTTGAATGCAGTCCCTCATTTAACAGGGCTTGAATGCAGTCCCTCATATAACATGGCTTGAATGCAGTCTCTCATATAACATGGCTTGAATGCAGTCCCTCATTTAACATGGCTTGAATGCAGTCCCTCATTTAACATGGCTTGAATGCAGTCCCTCATATAACATGGCTTGAATGCAGTCCCTCATATAACATGGCTTGAATGCAGTCCCTCATATAACATGGCTTGAATGCAGTCCCTCATTTAACATGGCTTGAATGCAGTCCCTCATATAACATGGCTTGAATGCAGTCCCTCATTTAACAGGGCTTGAATGCAGTCCCTCATATAACATGGCTTGAATGCAGTCTCTCATATAACATGGCTTGAATGCAGTCCCTCATTTAACATGGCTTGAATGCAGTCCCTCATTTAACATGGCTTGAATGCACTCCCTCATATAACATGGCTTGAATGCAGTCCCTCATATAACATGGCTTGAATGCAGTCCCTCATTTAAAAGGGCTTGAATGCAGTCCCTCATGTAAAATGGCTTGAATGCAGTCCCTCATTTAACAGGGCTTGAATGCAGTCCCTCATATAACATGGTTTGAATGCAGTCCCTCATTTAACATGGTTTGAATCCAGTCCCTCATTTAACATGGTTTGAATGCAGTCCCTCATATAACATGGTTTGAATGCAGTCCCTCATATAACATGGTTTGAATGCAGTCCCTCATATAACATGGTTTGAATGCAGTCCCTCATTTAACATGGTTTGAATGCAGTCCCTCATATAACATGGTTTGAATGCAGTCCCTCATTTAACATGGTTTGAATGCAGTCCCTCATTTAACATGGTTTGAATGCAGTCCCTCATATAACATGGTTTGAATGCAGTCCCTCATTTAACATGGTTTGAATGCAGTCCCTCATATAACATGGTTTGAATCCAGTCCCTCATTTAACATGGCTTGAATGCAGTCCCTCATATAACATGGCTTGAATACAGTCCCTCATATAACATGGCTTGAATGCAGTCCCTCATATAACATGGCTTGAATCCAGTCCCTCATATAACATGGCTTGAATCCAGTCCCTCATATAACATGGCTTGAATGCAGTCCCTCATTTAACAGGGCTTGAATGCAGTCCCTCATATAACATGGTTTGAATGCAGTTCCTCATATAACATGGTTTGAATTCAGTCCCTCATATAACATGGCTTGAATCCAGTCCCTCATATAACATGGTTTGAATCCAGTCCCTCATATAACATGGTTTGAATGTAGTCCCTCATATAACATGGTTTGAATACAGTCCCTCATTTAACATGACTTGAATCCAGTCCCTCAAATAACATGGTTTGAATGCAGGCCCTCATTTAACATGGTTTGAATGCAGTCCCTCATATAACATGGTTTGAATGCAGTCCCTCATATAACAGGGCTTGAATGCAGTCCCTCATTTAACATGGTTTGAATGCAGTCCCTCATATAACATGGTTTGAATGCAGTCCCTCATATAACATGGTTTGAATGCAGTCCCTCATATAACATGGTTTGAATGCAGTCCCTCATATAACATGGTTTGAATGCAGTCCCTCATTTAACATGGTTTGAATGCAGTCCCTCATATAACATGGTTTGAATGCAGTCCCTCATTTAACATGGTTTGAATGCAGTCCCTCATTTAACATGGTTTGAATGCAGTCCCTCATTTAACATGGTTTGAATGCAGTCCCTCATATAACATGGTTTGAATCCAGTCCCTCATTTAACATGGCTTGAATGCAGTCCCTCATATAACATGGTTTGAATGCAGTCCCTCATTTAACATGGTTTGAATCCAGTCCCTCATTTAACATGGTTTGAATGCAGTCCCTCATATAACATGGTTTGAATGCAGTCCCTCATTTAACATGGTTTGAATGCAGTCCCTCATATAACATGGTTTGAATGCAGTCCCTCATTTAACATGGCTTGAATGCAGTCCCTCATTTAACATGGCTTGAATGCAGTCCCTCATATAACATGGCTTGAATGCAGTCCCTCATTTAACATGGTTTGAATGCAGTCCCTCATATAACATGGTTTGAATGCAGTCCCTCATTTAACATGGTTTGAATGCAGTCCCTCATTTAACATGGTTTGAATGCAGTCCCTCATATAACATGGTTTGAATGCAGTCCCTCATATAACATGGTTTGAATGCAATCCCTCATTTAACATGGTTTGAATCCAGTCCCTCATATAACATGGTTTGAATGCAGTCCCTCATATAACATGGTTTGAATGCAGTCCCTCATTTAACATGGCTTGAATCCAGTCCCTCATATAACATGGCTTGAATGCAGTCCCTCATAGTTCATTCTTAATCCAAACTAGCTTATGAGGAGCCCCCATGTAAAATATTCTGGGGTGTTAAAATATTCGGGCTGTCAAGGGTTGTATGATTCTCGCGACTGTTGAGATGGAGTGAAATCCTTGTCACACAACGTACTAGTTAAATTCAATCAACAATAAGCTTCATGGTACATATGTCATTTATTTATGGCAGCATTACAACATCCATCCGGTTCACAGTTAAGTTGCGACATCAATCATATGTAGGACAATATTCTCATCAGCAAAACATAGTACAGCGAAAACAACTGATCTCTCTGTCACTCGCCCTATCTCACACACTAACTCAAAGATCCTAGTTCACTCTATCTCCATGAACATAATAGTGCCAGCTCAAAAGATTCCCTCCCCTTTTATTACCGAAAGATTTCATGCCCTCGTGACTCAAAATTGCACTCGCCCGTGATATGAAAAACGTTCACCCTTGCGCACTAACCCATTCGTCATCAATTCACACACACAGACTACATGAGGATTTCATGACCTTGACAGCTTGAATGCAGTCCGCCATAGTTTATTCTTATGCAAAACTAGTTGATGAGAACATTGTTTTGTTAACCTAGGACAAGTATATGGTTGTACAAAGAGATGGAGCGCATTTTACCCATAATGGAGTAACTTTATCAACATATGCCATTTCATGTATTCGGTTTGTCATTGTCTTTTTCTCAGGTTCGCTTCCCGTCCCACTTCAGTTCTGACCTGAAAGATTTACTCCGGAACTTGCTACAGGTGGACCTGACCAAACGCTTTGGTAACCTCAAGAATGGTGTTAATGATATCAAAGGTCACAAGTGGTTCTCTACCACAGACTGGATAGCTATCTACCAGAGGAAGGTATGTTGTCTGTGGCACTGTCTCTTGTACATTTGGTGCTGTATGTGGCACTTTCGCGTGTACTTTTTATAGCACTTAGAAATGGATTGTTGAAAACCATGGATTTTTGAAAACCATACCTTATCTTTTAAGAAGGCACATTGACAAAGTGCAAGATTCTGTTGCAATTGAATTTCTTAAAAATAAGTTGTTTTTTTGTCAACAAAGCCATGTTGAAATGCCTTATGTATTTCCCCCTTTTTGCAACCACTGTTTTAAAAGCATTAGGAAAAAATTATAAAGAATGATGATAGAATTTAAACCATTTAGCTGAACCTCATACAAAAATATACGATCAGCTTACTCTCAAAGATATACCATAAGCTTACTATCAAAGATATACCACCAGCTTACTCTCAAAGATATGCCATCAGCTTACTCTCAAACAAGACACCATCAGCTTACTTATAGAATTATATAAAGCTTAAATTTGTTATTGAATTAAGTTATTAAAATGTCTTTGAATGATCATGTTGCCAGGTTGAAGCACCATTCGTGCCCAAGACAAAAGGTGCCGGTGATACTGCCAACTTCGATGACTATGAAGAAGAGCCACTTCGCATTTCTTCTACTGAAAAATGTGCGAAGGAGTTTGCGGATTTTTGATGTCTGTCGAAGTGAGCTGGACTACATGACTAGCATCACGGTCACCATTTGGAGATTGGAGAACATGGGCTCGGCTGTTCCTGTTGTTTGTTCATCAATAGTTGGAATGTGTACCTGTGTACAAGGGTGATTGTCTTCTTGTGTGTGTGGAGCAAGCCACCATCTTCTCTTCTTATTGGCTGGTCAAGATGAATGGGAAATATTGTTTAAATTTGATAAATTGGCTGTATATTGTTCACACAGCCACTGCCTTCTAAATGAGAGATGATGCTGTGTAGCACAAGACTAAATGCTGGCACCACTTGGCACTAAGACAATGGGTTGTATGGGGGTTGGGAGGGGAGGGGGTGCATGCTTGTAATGTATTCTGATTTGGTAGTCTTGCAGGCGGTGTAAAACCGACAAAATGAATGTTTTTCTTCATTGGAGTTAAGCTTGTCATATGGCGACAGATAACAGACACTGTGCAATTTCGACCTATTGTCATGACAGACACTGTCAAAGCTTGACCTATGGTCATGATAGACACTGACTATCTTCATAGACTGCACATGCCCATGAAGTATTGCTACCTCTTTTGATAATTTTATTTTTAAGTCAAACATTAGGGCCATTAAGTACGTTAAAATTTATTTCACAGTAATTTAAGTAAATAAAACGTTCTATAACCAAATAAAATATATGGAGTTGGTTACTTTTTAAATACCGGTATTTTGAATAAATGTAAATGATCAGATGATTGATAACCTTTGAACCGGTCCCATGATCCCCTTGTACAGGAACAGTGTCAGGGTCGCAAACCCTAACATATTGAAAATAGCATTTGATAGCATTATTAAATTTGCCCACTTGATAGAACAAATAGAACAATGATAGTATCTCATCCTTGTCTGCTTCATATTCACATACTTTGTCAATTCAGACTTTGAAATCATGTTAATACTGTGCATAGCATTTTAAATGCCTACAAGGCAAGATGGTTGCCAGACATTTGTACTGGGATATTACTTGTACCCTTTCTTAATTCATAATCTTTTAATCTTCATACCAAATATTATTACTTTCAATCTAACCATGAGACATCTTTCACACTGCAAAAAGTTTAAAGCTTACCTGTGACTAGTTAACTACCTGTGACTTGTTACTAACTACCTGTAACCAGTTACTAACTACCTGTAACAAGTTGTGTAATTGTTCCATTTGTTTATCAGAGATAAGGACAATCTAGTATTGCCTAATTCAGGACTAACACGCTTCTGGTTAGTTCTTATTTTTAGTCAGCGTTATTTCAATTCATTATGTTCCGCCATTTATGTTCTAATAACTTAAGAATATTTCTATAATTATTATTATACATAAATCCCTAGATATTTGTCCCTTTGATGAGTTTGCTGTGTGAATGTCGACAAAAACTCCTCTTGGATTAACATTGTATGGCAATTTTATACTTGGCAGTGATATACAGGCATCGGATTGCCTTTGTGAGAGTGTGTGTGTGCTGCTTGGAAGAATAATGCACAGATCCCAGGGGCGTGTTTCTTTGTCCCATTTGATAATCAGATATGTTTGTTGTGAAGTGCTGAAAGATAAGGGGCTCCTATAAGTTTTGGCAAGTCCATAGTAGATACACTTTGACAAGGTATGGAAGGCTACTTTGAAATGTGTTGCAAATGATAACTATTGTGTGGACATGGTAAACGTATCTGCCTCTAATCCCCCCCACCTCTGATCTATTAATATATTCATATAAATATGTGTACTTGGCATCTAGCAAAGAATTTTTTGTTCATATGTACCGCCCCTTTTCCTACATCTGCTATTTACAAACTTGAATACCTGATTCATGATAAGGTTTGTCCTAAAGGAATGACTTTCTTTGTTTCAATGGTGATTTTGATTGGTAGGTTTTTATTGAAGTGTTGTCTGATTCCTAGTTGTTTGTGTGGCTAATAAAGAATAATTTCAAACCAAGTCGTTTAGATGACCAGTTTTAAAAAGGGTTGAAAATAAATGCACACTTCTTTGATCAACTTGAGGGAGAAAATAAATGATCAGAAAGTTGACTTTAAAATTTTTCACATTCATTGGAAGTAAAACACTGCAACTGTTTTGCTTTCCATAGTAAAAAGCTGAAGGAGCACAGCTTGTTATGCTGTAACTGGAATTCTCCCCTACTAATTTCTTCCTACTTCAGTAAGAATGCCTGTGTATGCTGTAAGCCCTGATTAAATACCTTTCTAAGGAAGTAAAGATAAAGCTACTCAGAATATTTCTCTCTTGTAATTTGTCTTTTTTAAATTGAAATTCTCAATGTTCTAGCTTTAAATTTGGAATTGTGTTTACGTTAGATCTGATGTCATTTGATTCAATAAAATAAGTCATCATTGGTCAACTTGACTTGATACATTTGTTTTATATTCTTTAACTTTTCAGTTATAAATGTGTGAGTGATAAAAAAAGCTTCACAAGCCAGTCTTCATAATTAGGAAGAAATATGAGTCTGGCTAAGGGCAAAAGTCACAATGATGAAGCCAAAGAGAAGAGGTTGTCATCTAATTTTTATAAATATGAGACGTAAATGGATTAAATCATACAAATTGATTTTTAAATTAAATCAAAACTTTCAAATGAATGAGTGAATAAACAACACCCCCCTTGTACTCAATGTACTCCTGTACTAGTTAAAGCAGCTTTAATGTTATGTTTGGTTTTAAATCTTCAGGTAAATAAATACATAAAAATAAAAAGTACTGATGACGTTCAGTGTATGCCTACTACACAATTATAATCTATAAAACAAGGAAATTTGCATTCTACTAATATATTGTCAACAGAATAAGGAACGCCCATAATTATTGGAGGGAATAAGTAAAGTGTATATAATTAAGATGACCATTTGTACTGTTTTTGCCAGGACACTCTGGGAGATTTGGTATGAGCCGAAACCAATATGGTACTGTTAAATAATACATTAAATATAAAAATATGTAAAAATTATTTTAAAAAAAACCCCCCACAAAAATGTAATAAAAAGAGTGGTTACAGTTGTATGACTAAAAAGGGGTTCCCAGAAATTTGTTAGAAACTTCATAGACGGACAGTTGATGGATGGAAGTTTGGTCGCATTTTTTCACTTCATCATACGATCAAATTTTCTTCAAATTTCTTTTTGAACGCACTTATATAGTAAACAAAATAATGCGTTCAAAAAGAAATTTGATGCAAAATTAGAGCCCCCCCCCCCTCCAACCCCATATGTAATCTATACATAATTTTTAATATTCAAAAAATTCAATTGTTGACTGAATGAAAACTAAATGATTGGTTTTTAAGAAGGAAAACGGTTTTAGGAATGAATAGATTTTATGAAGAAATTTTTAAGTTATCGCTAAGAGTAAATTTTAAAAACATGGGTAATTGGGAAATGAAATTCAAATATAAAAATGAAAGATTTAATGAATATGAAAGATTTATTTAATTAAGAAAAAAAATACAATGAGAGATCACAAATACAGTGTGAGAATACCCGGTACCAATTTAGTGAGAAACTTGTGCTTGATGTTTGTGGCACAGAGCTTTTATGTTAGATACAATTTAGACAGCTTCAGTCTCCAGACTCCCCACTGTGTCATATTTATTTATATCCAGCCGATTTTTTTTAAAGCAGCAAATCACATATGGCACCAATGCATATTCAGCTAAAGAAGCATTTCAGAATTCTCATTCATCATAAATTTTAAGTACCCATTTTTCTTGCCCATCATATTAGGAGCACCATCTGCAGCACAAGATATTCTATTTTTCATTGGTATGTTATTGAGATTTAAGCAATTTTTAGCTTTATGTAAATAATATATTTTTTTTGGCAGTAAGGGTAATGATTTACAGAAACCATTTGTTTAACAAAATATCCTTTATCAATATATCTGAAGTACGTTATCAGTACCGGTACGGTGGCGGTACGGCCTCATTGTCTCTCAAAGCTTATTTATTCATTTGCACTTTTTAACAATTTGTATTTCAATATCTTCACTAATTTCATCTATTGTTACTGAGTGGCATAACTTTCATTTCTTTGTCATTTTTTTTCCAGAGCAGTTTTAAGAAATGCTGCTACTGATGGTTTGATTAAATTCTCTCCTATAGTATGATTTTTTTCCCCAGATTAGCATTGAGTGAAGAAATTTCATAACTAGCCTGAAGAGTAATATTAACTCTCAAGACTATTACTTATTAACAGTTGCAATATGACCAGTTTCTTTGAAAAGTAAACAGAGACTATAAGTTTAAGGTTGTTCTTCTTTTAAAAAATGTTCTTTTAAGTTTTCAAGTCATTTAAATTGAGATGGGCACCACGATTGGCCTTCAAATGTGCTTTAAGTTTAAGATAACCTTGTTCCATTGATTTGTTGGACAAGCCTTGCTGGCATAAAAAAAGACAAAAAGCGGACCGTTCATCATAACAGCGGGTATGACTCTAAATTTTAATATATTTATCCAAATATTGACGATTTTCTTTTTTATTTTACTTCCACTACTAATTGTTTTACTGTGTGGCTGAAAGAAAATTATCAACAAAATAAAATTAATAGAAAAAAAAAAAAAAAAAAAAAAAAAAAAAAAAAAAAAAAAAAAAATATAAAAAAAAAAAAAAAAAAAAAAAAAAGCATTAATTTATCTTTTTTTAAAACAACAACTTACCATTAACTATTCATACACACTTATTATTGTTAGCTGTACTACTAAATAATTGTACACGCTTAATTACTTAAAAATAAAACAGAAAATGACCTGCTCTAATTAAAAATTTTGCCAACTGGGCAACTGAGATCGATTTTTATGGATTTTTTTAAATTGAGATTCTAACGATTCTACTTTTAAAATACAAGATAAATCATAGTAGATAGTTGTTTTCAAATTCTTGAATTGCCCCCCCCACCCCCAAACTTAAAAAATAAAATTGCCCCACTGTTGGATATACTGTTTTAGATAGTGAGATGCAGAGCAGTGCCGTCTTAAGGCTTGGGAACAGTGGGCACTTGACCAGGGCCCCGAGCTTCTAGGGGCCCCTTGCTTCTAGGAGACTTACTCTTATAAAGGCTTCATGTTGCAAATATTGTTAATGAATATTGAAACGTTTTGGCAATTAAATTTGATTTAAAAATCAATGGAAAGCACGTTTCACAATTTTATCGGCACGTTCCATAATTAATATTAAAAATGCGAATCACAAGTTGAATACTTTTTAAACTTTTAAAGGGGAATAACTCTCGTCAACAAGTTTTTCTTCTCCCAGATATGAATAGAAAAATAATAAAGGAGTATTTGTTTACAATCATGTTAGACAAAGATGTTGGCCCCGGGCGTTAATAACCCTAGATATGCCACTGTTCAGTAGTGAAATTAGTGGAGAAAAATCTATCCTAGCACCAGTTCAAGTACTACTGAATTTAATTAGCATTATATCAGGAATTTGTAGGTCACCAATAAACAATTCTTTTTAAAAAACAAAAACAAAACCCAAATAACTTAATATTTTTTCAACAGAAAAATCTTTGTATTCTGTGTCTGAAAAACATATTTCGATAATAAATAGAACCCAACAGTCACCGTATGTCTGAGCTGTAATATATAGGCCTTTAGACATAATTTGTGCTCACTGTTTCAAGCTCAAAATCATTTTCATCTTACATACCGGGTAGCTCAAATACAGAGATGGCTTTTATTAATGGCACCATTTCTATTGATCATTTCCCGATGTTCGTTTTTAGCGGGGCACGTGTCAGTCTGAAGGGACAGACAAAAAATTAAAAAATTATTACCTGTATCTTTAAACGGATTGCTGCTATTACTATAGAAATACTTGTTACCAATGAATATATTTCTACGTGTTTAACCCCTTAACCGGGAATAAAAATTAGTTTTATAATTGGAGCACAGAAGAGAAAAAGAGCCGAGGAGACAAGGAAAACGGGTAAACTTGCAAAATTAACATCTTGGTTAAATCCAATCGAAATATCAGTGACTAATACTGCTCATCAAAATAAAAAAGCCTCATCTACATCCTCTATTGGATGCAGCCATCTAGTTCCAGACAATACCATTACCTATTTCCTCTGCTGGGGAAATTGTAAAAATTGAAACACACAAAGCTGTGTCAGAAAACGAGAGTGTGTGATTCACCACACAGATCCCGGGCTTTGGAATATTAAGAACACTTGTACAGTTGAGTAATGAATTCGTGGTGGGCCATCATTGTGTCAGAATCATGACTGCAACCTTTCAAACTCAGGCAGAGCTGGAGAAGAAAGAACTAAGACAAGGTATTAACCAAGAAATATGTTCTAACATGAGCTGCGGAATGGTGAGTATGTAAAGCTTGAATGGCTTCTCTATTCACCATACTAATGTTGTTTGTATTGTTTTGCGTGTGGTCTATTGTCCAAAAAGGTATTTCCCTTTGCTGTATCAGGATTTAAGTACTGGAAACATAACAATCTAATTGTAGAACATGAAAATAGAGCAGTGCATCGCAAGGACATGACTGCATTTTTTCTTCGACTGAAAGAAGTTAGGTGTTTAGGTCCTTTATTAATCAAAGACCATAGGTCAAAACAGAAGTGCTGGCATAAAGTTCTGACTCGTGGGGTTTATGTCGTTCGCTTACTTGCCTCCAGAGGTTTAGGTCAAACTATCGGGTCAGTAAACAATAGAAATTGTTTAGGTACTTTAGAGCTGCTGAGTGAATTTAACCCTTTTTTGGAAGAGTATCTCAAACTGTATGGAAATGCTGGAAAGGGTAACACATCATATCTGTCGGCAAATATTTGAGAAACATTTATTGATCTAATGGGGCAACATGTCCTTTGTGCTATTCTGCAAGAAATTAAAGAGTCAAAGTATTATTCAATAAGTTATGATTCCACTTCAGACATTTCACACATTGATCAACTGACATTTACAGGTCCGGTGCATTCGATGATGTAAGTCTGTGGAACGTTTTATCAAGTTAATTTCCATATTTTCCAATGCAGCAAAAGATCTAACAGACACTGGTGTGTATCAAAGGATCTAGCAGACAATGTTTTGGATTTCCTGAATGAGAACGAAATTCCGCCTTCAATTTGGCGTGCTCAATCGTATGACAAAGCTTAAAATTTATATGTCTGGACGCTACACTGGATTGCAAGCACGAGTTTGCCGTGTATGTCCCTTGTGCTGGACACAGCCTGAACTTAGTGGGCTTAAAAGCAGCAGAGTGTTGTCTACAAGTTGGAAAATTCTTTGACTTTGTTCAACGCCTATATACCCTTTTCTCACATCGATGGAATGTTCTGGTATCTTCCTTAGGAAAATCTCTCTTTGTCGTAAAGTATCTGTCTGACACAAGATGGTTGGCACATTGTGATGCCGTCAACAGTTCGAAAAAAATACAAGATGCTCTGGACTCTGTATCAGCTGACACTGATCAGGAAAGGAAAAAACGAGACGTGAGGCAGAAAGACTAAGTAATAAAATGGAGAACCTGATAATTTATCATCATCTGGGATGAATTATAATGTATTTCTGATAATGTTTTAAAACCATTATATTATAGCATTTACATGAATTTTTTTGGGTATAAATAAGGTGAATTAACCTATTTTTAACTTTATTGAATTGAATTTTTATTTCTTATTTTACAATGTTATTTCTCTTGGTGAGTTGGGTTGGGAGCAACAACTGTTTGCGCCCCCTCCCCCCCCCACTGTTTGAAACATGGGGCAAGTGCCCCACTTCGCCCCCCACCCCTTCTAACGACCCTGGTGTGTTATGTTGCTGGTGGCCTCGGTGCATTTCTGTGGCGAGGGCCCCTATGTTCTTAAGACGGCCCTGATGCAGAGCCTTCCACGCAGCTGTACGCCAGATTACTCTACTAAAGCAACATCGGCGTGCACAGGAGAAAGTCCGAGAGTTGAAATAAAACCCAGCAAAACTATTATTGTTTGCTGGCTTCTGATGGGGGCTCGTCCATTCCATTTGATTTATTACGCTACTGTTGTGTATAAATATAAGATAGTATAGTAGCATAAGCCAACTCCGATTGGCTCATTATTTCTTGCCTTGATTTAAAATAGCTCAGTACAATTAAATCAACAATTAAAAACTAAATCAATTCAATAGATTAAATTAATCAGATACGTAGGTCTACTATTTAGAAAAGAATAGCCCTAGTTCAAGTGCACCAGGGTTTATCTGCTGGCACTGTTTGCTGGCTTATGACATCAAAACTTGGTCATACTCCCCTTTAATTCACTAGCTATAATAGTCTAGAAGGCGATAGACAACATTTCAGCTATTTTGGGGCATAGAGAAGCAGATGAAAATTGTCTTCAAATATCGTGAACGTTACCAGTACCGGTACCAGAAACAAAAATAAGAACTTGACAAATGGTGCAGAAAAATAATTGTTATAAATAATAAAGGGAAGCAAATCTTCCATGTAGTTAAAAAAAAATATCAAAAACTACTTTATACTTATACTTCCGTTAAATATAATGAACATTAAAGCTTAAAATGGCTGGTATTCAAAATTTTTAGACTTAAATAAATGATACTATTTACCTTAGAAGTAATATAATTTCATGTCACTTTTAGGCCTGACTGGCCTTAAGAATATATAAATTTAAGGATTGATATTTTATTGAAATATTTTAAAAGTATAAAATGTACAGTGTGTATATATGGTTCAAAGCTGAAAAATTGCAATTATCAGTCTCAAGTAGAGCAGGGGTTCTTAACCAGGGAGGCAGTGTCAGCAAGACCCAGAAAAATATGATTTTTATTGTGGTGGGATGCTGGAAATGTTTTTTTAAATTAAATTTTGAGTGTGGGATAATTTTTAAAATCAAGATGTGTGGTGCTCAATAAAAAGGTTAAGAACCCCTGTACAGTTTTTACAGATGGTTGGGAACTTTGTGTCTTTGCCTCATACCAGTCATATGTGGATGAATAAAATCTTAACACAGAAATAAGCCCTTCATGTTCATTATGTCTTTGTTCAGTGGTAGAATCAAGTTGCTCAATTATTTATGTACCAGTTTAATTCTCTACATATGTCTGGCAATAACACAGCACCAGTTCAATTCTCTACATATGTCTGGCACTAACACAGCACCAGTTTAATTCTCTACATATGTCTGGCACTAACACAGCACCAGTTCAATTCTCTACATATGTCTGGCAATAACACAGCACCAGTTCAATTCTCTACATATGTCTGGCTATATGCTTTACCAGAATTACACTGTGGTTGTGTATTGGTTAAGATTAAGAAGCCTGCCTTGTGACAGAGAGTTAGGGGTCTGGATTCCAATTCCATGAAACGGACATAAGTTATTTTAAAAACAAAATCATTTCAAGATAAAAAGTTTTATTGTTAAACATTAATTTTGTGTCTTATTGATTTATTTAATTCAAATATTTAGTTCAAGTTTATATTGAACAAATCTGTGTGTCTATTGTAATTTTAATGTTATAAAATCAGTGTCTGTCTACTCTATTGTTAATAACTTTGTGGGTGTATTCTAATCTTAATGAATCTGTGCTTCTATTGCAAAGTTAATAAATCTCTGTCTGGTCTATAATTGTAATGCTATCTATCAATATCAATAAGATGTAAAACAAATAAGGGCCACAACTCACTAAAACTAAAGATTCCACATGAAAATGTCTGTCTCATTGGTTACTGCATAAATGTTTTAATCATATTTTTTATTCGACATGTTTGATTTATGTATATTCTATATTTATATAATCAAGATTATGACATGATAAAATGGTTGACATCAACTGCATATCATGATTACATATGGCATAGAGTAGTGCAGTGTTTCAAATACTTGGAACAAGGGGTTGGCACAAAGATAGTAATCTCCCCTATGCATTAGGTCACCACCATTTCTTAAAGTTATGGTCACATGACAAGTAAATACCTTACTTTAAACTAACCTCTAAACTCCTTGTTGGTATCAACTGCTGTAGTACAACTGGTCAGTTGAAACAAGTGACAACTGTAAACATCATTTACAATTAAAATCATTCATCATGTGTACCGGCACACACATTTATTTATGGGCTAAATCAGTCAGCACATGTACACACATTTATGGGCTAAATCAGTCAGCACATGTACACACATTTATGATCAGATAATAGAACCTCTAAAAAAAAAACCATTTGTTTTATTTCTAGCAAACAGTAAAAATATTTACATAACAAGCAGGGAGAATTGCACAGGGATTTGTAAGCTCTTTGACATGTAAAAATAGAGAAAGTCCATAACTCTGCCCCAGCATTTATTGAGTGCACTTGATCCGGGTACAACGAGAGTTTTAAAAAGTTGAAAGCTTGATGAGCTAAACAAGATAAAACATCTTCTCTAACTTGATGAGCTAAACTTATTATACAAGATAAAACAACATCTTCTCTAACTTTCATCAAAAAGAGAGTTCCGAATCATTTATAGATTTATTAGAACACTCCGATCCCCACCCAGGGAGAATTAAAAAAAAAAAAAAAATTAAAATCTGCAGAAGGGCATACTTTAAAATGTGAACATCTTCCACCCTCTCTGTAGTCATAAAATCCATTTAAAACCCTTTTGTTACTATATCTGAAACCTTTTATTTTGTTTCACATCTAAAAACCCCTCTATTTTTTTTATAAATCCCAAACCACCTATGCTTTTAAAATGAGATCTCTTCAAACTCTGATCTCTTGAAGACGATTTAAGTGGATCAAGGATTTCCACTGGATTTTTTTTCTGTGAAAGCTTCTCTGATCTTGTTGTTATGTCTAGGACTGAATCGCTTACAATGATTTCAGGACACAAGCTGTTAGTGCTCCAATAAACAGGCATCGTCAAGTTGCCAGAATGGACATTGCTTCACAATATAAAAGATATGCAAAGCTATGAATTTTCCAGCATCATGTTAGGCTGACCTTACATATCATCTTATCAGCTGACCTGATAGCGACTTATCAGATGACACGACCCATTAGGTCATCAAATCTGACACATCATTTCTCTGATCTAACAGCATCAAAGGGAAATATAAATTTACATCTGTGTACACTTTTATTTGAATAAAATGTTCAAACTTCCTCTAAGCTTGTATCTTCTATATTATGTTAAGTCTATGTCCAATCTTGTATCTTCTATATCCAATCTTGTTATTTCCAAATGTTTAGTCTATGCACAATCTTGTATCTTCTATAATTTTAGTCTATGTCCAAGCTGGGGTCCTCCGTCTTTCCCAGTGGAGATGTCTGCTGTTCCGTATTTGTCCAAGTGGTGTTGACAGTTGATGTGCTCGCCGACGGTTTGTCCACCGCAATGTTGGCTGTCACACTAACATCTGCACCCGTGAATGCCGTCAGGTTGATATCTACATCATTATCACTGATGTTGTTGTTGTTGAACTCCTGATTCTCAATCTCTGTCAGTAAAGCTGTGGCCTCCTGGAGTGTGTACTGAAAAAAGACCAATCTTATTTTAGACTGTGTGTGTTGGAGGGCTCTGGGTGTTTGGCAGCTGTGGGTGTTGGGGGCTGCAGGTATTAAGGGGCTGTGGGTAGTAGGGGGCTTTAGGTATTAAAGGGTTGTGGGTAGTAGGGGGTTGTGGATACTAAGGGGCCAAAAAAAAAAAAAAAAAATTTTCTGCGAACCACAGGGCCGCAACAGAAAGATTAAAAATTTTTTAAAAAGAAAATTGCTCTCATTATCATGACGTCTTACCGTAAGCATAAAGTCATAAAGAGTATTAGATCCAATAGCATTATCAGCTCATCAAGAATATAACAATTTTTTTTAATTTGAGGTAGCGATAGTTATAAGTAGAACCTGCCCTCATTAGATATTTTAATGTTCACCAAAGTGTTACGTTCTTTGGACTTGACGTTGGCCAGTACAGAGAATATGGCTTCACTGATGTACGGTGCTTCCAAAAACATGGTCAAATGTTTTTTTAATCATATTTCCATAGTTGTGAAAATCCATCAGAAGAAACATGACTTCATCCAGAATTTATTTGGCCATGAGTTCTTAGGTTTGTTTAAAAAAAAAAACTTTCAAGAATTGTTCTTACTGTCTCACAATTCCCCTCTGACTGAATCGCAATAACTACAAACAAACACTTCTTGTATCCTGCTTTCTAGTCATTGCACATCTTATGCTCAGATCTTTCAATACCAGGTTCTTGTCCCCAAGATCACGATAAGACATCAATCATAAACGGTTCACACTGCCTACCGTAGTCATTGTAACACCTCAAATATCTCAGCTCCCATTTTGATTACTAGGACCAAGTGGCCTAGCTAGAGTTAGTGCCGCTCGGGGGCAGGCCAAGATATGTGCCACCTCCTGTCCACGAAAATGCCACCCCTCCATATGAAGAAAAAAGTGCCCGCCTGAGGCGGAATGCTCCTCCACACCCATTCCTATGCCACTGCTCTGATGACTTTACTGTCATATTATTATTATCCCACAAAGCGTAGTAGTTTACCTGCTGTGTTCACCCATCTATTTCATCTAAATTGGTCCCAATGGTGGGGACATGGATATTTTTACAATGACCAAACAGCTACACATCAAGTTAATTTTGGTTTCCCCATTCATCTGTCCCAGTGCCACTAGTAATTATATCTGACACCCTGCCATGACATCTTCCCTGTACAAGCATCTGTCCCAGTGCCATTAGTAATTATATCTGACACCCTGCCATGACATCTCCCCTGTACAAGCAACATGAAAAAAGAGAAGATAGTATCCGATTTTATGTCAACCAGATTCCCAAATGGTTGCTCTGCTGATGTGCTTAACATAAATCACTGCTACCTGTTGAGCCATCCCACTTCTTAGCTTTTGTGACCTCCCTCCTTTTCCAGGTAACAACCTCTCGTGTGCTCTCACATGATTTTCCAACAACTCTGAGTCTATGCAAGCGTTTGGAAAATATTTTCACCCTCCACATAAAAGTTTCTCAAGCTGTGGTGGGCCATTTAAAATCAGTTTAAGGGCAGCGTTTTGAATGGCCCCGCCTTATGGCAGCTGGACTCGTAGATACTATAACTAAAATAGACTGCCACATATGGGAAAACCAACCTGAGCACTCTGAGTCCTCTGGAAAGACTTGCGATTGGAATCCTCATTTGAAAGACTTTGTGATGAAGTTGAACTCCAATAGTTGTGGTCACTCATCTGAAAAAAGAAAAAAAGCTGCTGACATTTTTGTTTGACTAAACCCTTGATCAATCTTAGGAGATGAGGACACCGACTTCAGATTAAGTCAGCAGGACACCAAACACTGTTTAAGTCAGGAGGACATCCACTACTGTTTAAGTCAGGAGGACATCCACCAGCTGTGACACAAGGGGCTCATTGTCAGCTGCTCCTTGCCCATCAGGTTCAGAAGCATGCAGCATTGTGTGGAACAGCAGTTGAAATTCATTTCTTGGAAACATTTGTCTATACCATTGTGTGTATTTATGGCATTTGTAGACCAATAGTGACTAATGTGAGTAGCAGCTATGTTTCTTCCTGGTAATCTAAAAAAATTTTTTTTCTTCATTTTTTGAAGCTTTTTTGGTTAAAAACCTACATTTTAAAACTTATTTTGTAAATTCATGAGGACATCCAAAAACGAATTAAAAATTGATGATAATGTAAAATGTCATGATCTATCATAATGTAAAATGTTATGATCTATCATAATGTAAAATGTCATGATCTATCATAATTTAAAATATCATGATCTATCATAATGTAAAATGTCATGATCTATCATAATGTAAAATGTCATGATCTATCATAATTTAAAATGTCATGATCTATCATAATGTAAAAAGTTCATGATCTATCATAATGTAAAAAGTTCATGATCTATCATAATGTAAAAAGTTCATGATCTATCATAATGTAAAAAGTTCATGATCTATCATAATGTAAAAAGTTCATGATGTATCATAATGTAAAAAGTACATGATCTATCATAATTTAAAATGTCCTGATCTATCAAAATGTAAAATGTCCTGATCAATGGTCTTTGCTTAAACACCAGGAAGCTATAAGGTACATCGTCTTACCTAGAGGTAACTTAACCTTTAGGTTGTTTTTTTTACCTTGATGTAACATCCTAATGGTAACTATCTTTGGGGTATCTTAATTTGAGGTTACCTTACTTTTAAGTTTATCTTACTATGACCTTGAGGTAACTTAATCTTTTGGGGTAACTTACTTTGAGGCCACCTTACAATACTTTTACCATCCTCAAAATGTTAACACTTCCAAATGCAACCTTCTGGGGTAACTTACTTTGAGGTAACCTTACAATACTTTGACCATCCTCAAAATGTAAACTCTACCGAATGTATACCTTCTTTTTGAGCCAGTTGACTGCCCACTGCCATTTTGATGGTGTCTTAAGTAGAAAGTCTTTAGCTACTGCTGACTTGCTCATCAGAGCCACCAGGAACTTGATGCACTGGTAGGACCTGCGACTGTCTGACACATGATTCAACCTTATAACATCTGGGTGGGGGGAAGAGAAGATGGGCAAAATCTTGAGATGGTAGAAGTTAACAAGAATGAGATGGTGGAGGTTAAATAAAGATTTACTTGTCGGAGGTTGACAAAAGTGAGATGGCAGCAGCTAAATAAAGACTTACTTGTCGGAGGTTGACAAGAATGGGACGGTAGAAGTTAAATAAAGACTTACTTGTCAAACCTTCAAATTTCTTTCCATTGTCATCCAAAATGCCATCAATGACATACTGTAGTCTGATAGTTTGCAAGGGGTCCTCAAGCATCTGGATGCAATAGAAAATGTGGACATTAAAAAAATGGTCTTAACTTGACCATAATTCATGTATGTTGGAACATGGCATAAATATTTACACAGGTAAAATTAGGCCCTGTTGATTTCTTATCATGGATAAATTCGTTATTTGTGACAGGCTTATATTATTTACCAGTATTTTAGTCAGGAGGGAGAAGATGGGCTTCAGTTCATTGGAAGCAATGTTAGAATACTGCCACTGGAGGGAGAAGATAAACAGCATTCAAAATACATGGAAACCTTGGTTACTGTAGAGCGCTAAATTGAATGTTTATAATGATCATGTGATTGGTCAGATTTTTAACAACTGATACAGTCGATCCGAACTATGATGCTGACTAAATGGTGGAGTAACTGCCATAGTCAGATGTAGCTATTGAGGTACATACCATAAGTCAGATGTAGCTATTGAGATAATACCATACGTCAGATGTAGTTAGTGATGTACGTACCATAAGTCAGATGTAGCTATTGAGGTACATACCATAAGTCAGATGTAGCTATTGAGGTATATACCATAAGTCAGATTTAACTAGTGATGTACATACCATAATTCAGATGTAGCTATTGAAATACATACCATAAGTCAGATGTAGTTAGTGATGTACATAGCATAAGTCAGATGTAGCTATTGAGGTACATACCATAAGTCAAATGTAGCTAGTGATGTACATACCTTAAGTCAGATGTAGCTATTGAGGTATATACCATAGGTCAGATTAAACTAGTGATGTACATACCATAAGTCAGATGTAATTACAATAAGTCAGATGTAAATAGTGATGTACATACCATAATTCAGATTTACATACCATAATCTGTTTAAGTATCGCCTGGGTAAATGGAAGGTTACAGTAACTGCAGTACGTCAACATATCAAAAAGGGAGTCCAGTGTACCACCTGATAACTCACGTACACCCATTATAACCTGTTTAATATAAAATGAACACATATAACATGTTCACTATAATTTTTACTTACATAACATGTTCACTATGATTTTTACTTACATAACATTTTCATAACAAATTTTACATTCTTTCCTCTTAATATACCTATGTAACTTTTACACCAATGACATAACTATGTAAACTTACCACCTTGATGTACTTATGTGACTCTTACCTCCTTGATGTACCTATGTGACTCTTCACCAAACACATATGAACTCATTTCCTGGGACATCTTGAGAAAGATGTGTGGCTGTACAGTGGATGGCTTCCGCTCTCCAAACTCACCAGGATCTAAGCAGATAGATAAATGCCAGCATTATTACCAAGCTAACATGGTATGGCCACAGTCTGTAGTAAGGCCACGGCCTGTAGTATGGCCATGGCCTGTAGTATGGCCAGTCTGTGGTATGACAGGCATCAATTACTGACCATAGGTCTTATAGTCACAAATTATTGACCATTAGTCTTGTACTACTTACAGTTTACAGGCAAAATTACTGACCATTGGTCTTATACTACTTATAGGTCACAAATTACTGACCGTTGGTCATATATTACTGACCATGGGTTTGATAGGCACAAATCTCTGACCAAGGGTCTAAAAGGTACAAATTACTGACCACGGGTCTAATAGGCACAAATTACTGACCATGTGTCTTATATTACTTATAATATTCTATAGGCCAAAATAGACTGACCATGGGTCTGATAAGCCTTGACATCACAGTTTAGAATGAGCAAAGCCAAAGCTGTATGGAGGTGAGCAAACTCTCGCGCTTGAATGGAGCTCCATCTCCTCCCTGAGTCCTGCAACATAATCAAGTTATATGTGGCATATAGTCATCTTATGGTATATAGTCATCTTATGGTATATAGTAATCTTATAATTTATGGTCATGCTATGGTATATAGTGATATTATGGTATATAGTGATGTTATGGTATGTTGTCATCTTATAATATATGGTCATGGTGTGGTATACAGTCATGTTATGGTTTATAGTCATCTTATGGCATATAGTCATGTTATGGTATATTGTAATGTTATAGTATATAGTCATGTTATGGTACCAGTATATATAATCATGTCCATGATCCAAAGACAATGTGAATCATACACTTGTCTATGATCAAAAGTCAAAATACAATGACAGTTACCATAGCCACTTACCCCATTACCATGGCCATTTACCCCATTTCCATAGCCACTTATCCCATTACCACAGACCTGGTTACCCTTGAATGCCCAAAATTATACAATATCGTCTCGGAATAGCAAATGAATTAAATAGTTTAATCTATACAATAACTCATTGCATTGGGTGTCAAGCCGGCAAGATGATGTAAAAAAATAGGTCACTTCCAAAGTAGATGACTGAATTTTATATTGCAGGTGTGTATCTTCTATAAAAATTTGGGTGTGCATGCAGATCACATTATCGCAGTCTGTCACTGGTCAAAATAAAATTATTGCTGAAACGTATTGTTCAAACTCTAAGTCGGTTCAGCATAAAACAAAATTTATTGAGATCCATTTTCTTTGTGTTCTAAAATATATTTCAAAAAATATTTTCTAGAACTTTTATACTATAATGGTCACCGACCAATCGTATTCTTTCTTGGCCCATTCACTGCCGGGTGTAAAAGCTAAAAATAACACTACAATAAAAAATGAATGTATTATTATTTTTTT
Source organism: Lymnaea stagnalis (assembly GCA_964033795.1). Classification (NCBI taxonomy): domain Eukaryota; kingdom Metazoa; phylum Mollusca; class Gastropoda; family Lymnaeidae; genus Lymnaea; species Lymnaea stagnalis. Next base: position 825,708 of record CAXITT010000058.1, read on the forward strand.
ATGTAAATGCAAGACTACCAGAATATTTTTGTTAAAAATCGCGTCTCATAAATTGTATTTCTGACATGTGCCCTCGTAAAATCCTAAAAGGCATCTCAAAATTGTATATTGTACACCAAAATCATAATTGTAAATGGGAAAAGTAACCAGATCTGTTACCATTACCACTTACCCCATTACCAACGCCACTCACCATATTACCATAGCCACTTACTCCATTTCCATAGTCACTTACCCAATCGTCATAGCCACTTAACCCATTACCATTTCCACTTACCCCATTACCATTGCCAAGAAGGAAGATGACCAGACGTTGAAATCCATTTCTGCCAAACATGTGTGCACAAGCTTTTGTCCCCTAAAAGTTTAAGCATGAGCCAGAATGAGGAAATTTTCTTGTATGAGATACTAGGGACATAACACTGTGGGAGATATTAGGGACTTTACCTTGTAAGTTGTGAAGGACTTATGTTGTAAGAGATAGTGGAGACAGGATTTATTAGGGTAATTAGGTTGTAAGAGATACATTAAGTTGTAAGAGTAGACATTTTGAAATTACATTGTAAGAGATATTAGGGACATAAAGTTGTAAGAGATATTGGGAGACATTTGGATAGAAAAAAAAAAACGAAGAAAAAAAAATCTGCTTAAAAGCAATCTAAAAGTTAAAGGAGTTGAGTTCATTACCATCTGTATGTAAGACCTGATGATCAGAAAATACTGAGTACTATTCCTAACTAAATCTACAGCATCTTTATCTAGTAATGACAGCAGGTTTTCCAGCAGTGTGTTCAGGTTGGGGTGTGTCTGAAATAGACAAATGGTGGAAATGATAACATTGGGTAAAGCTTTCAACATTTTTACAAGTTGACATGGTTGGACTTTAATGAAATTTTATTATAACTAAATGTCAATGCGATGTGTTATCACCTTCTGCAAAGATCCTTTCTTATATCAAGGTCAAGGTTTTTATCTAATGTGAGGATAAATTGTTCAAACTTTGTAAAGTCAATTGTTCAAACTTGGTTAAGTTCAGTTATTCAAACTTGGAATAGGTCAATTGTTCAAACTTTGTAACGGTCAACTATTCAAAATTTGTGAAACAAGATATATTTCGATAACAAGGTTTACTTACAGGAACACCTCCATGATGGAAAAAACTGGCAAACATTTTCTCTAAAAGTTTGCAAAACATCACACGGACCTCTTTGCTAGGGCATTCTAAGATGAATGGTCTGGAATAATCAACAGTGTGTGTCTTATAATAGCTATATTAATATGTGTCTTATAATAGACATATTAAATAATGTTTCTTATAATAGCAGTATTAATATATGTGTTATAATAGCAGTATTAATATTTGTCTTATAATAGCAGTATTAATTGTGTTATAACAGCAGTATTAATATGTGTCTTTAATAGCAGTATTAATATGTGTATTATAATAGCAGTATTAATGTGTCTTATAATAGCGGTATGAATATGTGTCTTATAATTGCAGTATTAATATGTGTATTATAATAGCAGTATTAATATGTGTTTTGTAATTGCATTATTGATAGTAAATAACAGAGTTGCACAGATAAGCCTCAGTACATGGTACATATATTTTATTTTTATTATAAACATGGAAAAGTGGCATAATATACTATGTACTATAATATACTATAATATGTATCTAATGTTGATCTACACTCTTATCATCCTCCCTCCCTGTGGGGGGGGGGGGGGAGAAGATATTTAGAGTCTAGCATATACCTTACATGGTGAAAATTTGATAAAAAGCTCATAATCCAAGATTATATTAAAACCGTCTAAACTTAATGTAAGTCTAGAAAACATTATTTTAAGCTGACTAGTTTAAAAAAAACCAGATTAACCACAAAAATCAATCAATCAGTGCAATCCTAATTACCATCTTTGATATATGTATGGATGTATGGTGGAAGGATGGTTGATTGTCTGTATTGATGTGCGATGGAAGGATTGTTAATAACCTGCATTGATGTGTGGAAAGATTGTTGATTGTCTGTATTGATGTGTGGAGGAAGGATTGTTGGAAAAAAAAAATACCACCAACTTGATTATTTCGTTGCCTTCACTGCTGGCCAGGTAATCTATCAACCACAAACAGGCATCTCGACAGGATGACATCAAACTATCCAGCAAGGTGACCCATTCATCTAACTCTGACCTGCGGGATCAAGGAAACACTTGTGGTTTAGTAGCAGACATGTAAGTCAAACGAATTTAGTGGAAAATAATTTGGTCTCGCGTCTGTGGAAGTCTTGCTATTGCCAAAGCTGGTGAATGCCAAATACCAAGTCTAGTAAATGACAGAAATACCAAGTCTAGTGAATGCCAAAGACCAAGTCTAGTGAATGCCATAGACCAATTCTTGTGAATGCCAAAGACCAAGTCTACTGAATGCCAAAGACCAAGTCTAATTAGGAAAATCTGAAACAACATTGGTCAGGATACTTCTGTCATGAAGCAGCAATTGTTATACATAATGGGCCCAAGGGAATGGGTGGGACATTTCGGCCTTACCAAAAACTTACAAGTTATCAGGTCCTGAAGTCCAGAAAACTTACAGTAAATGGTCTCGAAGTGGTACAGCTTCTCAGCACAGCCGTATAATGTCAAAAGCAGTAGCCTGGCACAGCTTTACAAAGAATTCAGTTATTACAACAATTAACTACAAAAGTAGCAAGAGCCCTAAAGCACTTACTGTGTTTTTAAGCGTGTCCGTAAGTAAGTGTTGAGTAAAAACCTAATGCTAAGTTGCATACATTGGATGGTCATCTCAGGGTAGTCTGGCTCGTCCTGGTGGAGACAAGGGAAACACTGCATTAAAGCATTCACAAATCTCTACAAGAATGAAAACATAAAAATAGATCTGAAGGAAAACACTGAACTGAAATCACAAGAATAGGGTGGCTAATTCTCCCTCCCCATCCCCTGCACATTTTTACTATAAGCTTGCAACCCCGCCACTCCTAAAAAACCCCCCCAAAAAACACAATTATTTTGTAGACACTTATGAGGACAGTAAATAAAATGTCAATGGTTTTCTCCACTGTCTGTTTGGCATGACCCAAAGGATCCTAAAATGTAGGCCATATCTCCATGTGGTGTCACGAAATATTGAGCAATTTTCAAAATTTTATTTACACTGTTAATCCAATGTGACAGCCAGCGAACCTGTTGCAAACTAGCAACTCATTTGACTAATGACTTCAGAAACTCCTACACATGGTCACTAGATGGCGTTTAGTGACCTACGTATATGAATTATTTTTAAACAGCTCTTACACCAGTTACTACCAGTTCATAAATTTATGTACAGAGCTTATTTGCAAGTAAAAAGCTGCCTGTCATCACCTCTTTGATAGACGAAGATGGGGTGGGGGGGGGGGGCGGAAATCGAGGACCCCCGCCAAAGAGGGGGGGGGGTTTGGGGAGGTGGTCGAGCCCTCCCGCCAGAAAAAAAAAAAATCGTGATTGACTTTTGCATTTATTTGAATATGTTTTATTTTTGTATTATTAGGGGGGGGGGGGGGGGGGGGGGGGGGAAAGCGAGGCCCCCCGCCAAAGAGGGGGGGGGGTTTGGGGAGGTGGTCGAGCCCTCCCGCCAGAAAAAAAAAAAATCGTGATTGACTTTTGCATATACTTGAATATAGTTTATTTTTGCATCATTACACACTTAATTGGAAGAAAAACGAAGAAATGCTTAGGGAGAAGGAAGTTCCCTTGACCTATCTGTGTTTATTTCAATTCTTAATTTTTAGTAATGACTAAATAGTAAAATTGTTTTGTCAATAATTTGTATTTAAGATTACTCAGTACAATCTATTTTTTTAAAAATTAGTTGGTTGCTCCCCCCAGCATTAAGCCTAGGAGCCTGATTTTATTTCCCGTTAACAGATAGTTTAATAACTACATGAGCGCTGGAGTTTTAAAATTGCACAGCTGCTTAGTGACTTCTAAAAATAGCTTTGAAATGATGCGGAGCAATTGAGAATGCATTCATACAAAAAATAATAGTGTTCTCAGTTTCAGTTTTTGCAAACACTGTGGTTCAGCCAAAGAATGAAATTATTATCTCACAAAATTACCTCATACAGCACCAAAGCAAACAAAAGCTAATGTGATTAAATTTATCATTAGACTAGAGGGACTACGCTAAGTGTAACTGTTTCCGTATCAAGCGAGTTCATTGTAAAAATACAGAAGAACAATTTGATGATCTTTACCATCATGAGACAAGGCAGTGTTATTTTATAAGCTTTAAAAATATCTAAGATGACTCCTCCTACCCCAAAACCCTGCAAACCCACACGTTCCTAAATCGACACCGTCCCCTACCTCTCTCAGTGCTTATGTTATACAATTACTAGATATAGCCCGCCAAACATTGGTCACATCAATGTGTGAGCTTCATATCTACTAAAGCTACTTGACAAAACATAAACTAAATCCCCATTTTTGCTGCCCCCCCCCCCCCACCCAACCGCCGATGATACGACACAGCACACTTTTTATTTCACGCCCATGAACTATATTAATATTCTCATGTCCCAACCACTTTTAAACAGAATATTTTTTTACACAATACTTAAATTGAGACGATTTCATTTTCAAAAAGAAAATATTACGCACCAATATATATATATATCATTTAGCGTAGTTATCGGGAATTATATTTTGCGCGCTAGTGAACTCATTAATTTAACCACACCCTGGCGTATCTATGTATAGCCTGCTTGATGGTGGTGTTTAACCTTTGCTGGCAAATTATACACATAGATGGATGGTCCTCAACCTATTTGTATTTCTCGGATGTATTACAGCTGTGAGTGGAGAGAGAAGCTAAAACTAAATGAAAATGCAGTATTAATTTTGTTAAATCCTAAAAACTATCAGAATACATTTTTTCAACCCAGTCTCTTAAAATGGTAGTTCAGCATACAATCTTAAAAGACATCTCAAAATTGTACATTGTACAGCAAAAGTAACCAGGTCTACAGCATCATTATGGCAGCATTTGTGAATATAATGGTGAGATAACAATGAGGCAACAATGACCTTATTCTGAGCCACCAAAGTGACCAGCTGCCTGACAAAAGTGAAGTATTCTGGGTTGTAAATGTCCCTATTTTTGACAAAAGTGATGTTCTCTGCATGGATAACTTGTTGTATACCGGCTGGCATCCGGTCCAGGAAGATCCCCTTTCTCTCCCCTTTGTGGACCAGTTCTGTGAGCTCCATCAGACTGTCACTGTTCAAACTTCGCTTACTGGAAATAGTCATGGGGGTGTGGACAATAGTTTTAAATGAGTGTGTGGACAGTGGTCTTATATCAGTGTATGGAGAATGGTTTCATATGAGAGTGAGGACAATGGTCTTACAGGTGTGTTTGGACAATAGTCTTATATGAGTGTGTGGACGATAGTCAGATATATGTGGACAAATGTCTATTATGAAAGTGTGAAAAATCTTCAAATATGTGAGTAGACAACAGTCTCATACGAGTTTGTGGACAAGTCTTATATGAGTGTGTGGACAAAAGTCTTATGAGAGTGTGGACAATAGTCTTATATGAGTGTGTGGATGATAGTTAAATATGTGTGTGGCCAAATGTCTATTATGAAAGAGTGAACAATAGTCTTATATGTGTGTGGACAAATGTCTATTATGAAAGCGTTAACAAGTCTAATATGTGTGTGGACAAATGTCTATTATGAAAGTGTGAACAATCTTCAAATATGTGAGGAGACAACAGTCTCATACGGGAGTGTGGACAAGTCTTACATGAGAATGAGAGTGAGGACAAAAGTCTTATGAGAATGTGGACAATAGTCTAAAATATGTGTGTGGACAAACGTCTATTATGAAAGAGTGAACAATAGTCTAACATGTGTGTGGACAAATGTCTATTATGAAAGGGTGAACAATAGTCTATTATAAGAGGTAACCAACCGTCACTTAACTGAACCAGGAAACTGACTTAACACTCTACAAGTCTGTGACTTAACCAACTTCGGGTAACACTATGAGTGTATGACTAATTCACCCTCTGTAGTATTTTACCAGTGTGTGATATACCCACCCCCACTCTGCAAGTATGTGACTTACCCGCCCTCAGGTAGCACTCTACGAGAGATGATTTTACTGCGTTTGGCCGTGACTGGTGACCTGAGATCTTCTTGTCTTTCATAAAACAGGAGGTAGCCATTCCAGTAGCGGAGTCTTTCTTCAGGGTATGTGTTAGCTGGGAAGTCAGGTATAAAGCTTTTTAATGTGTTATGTAACCTGACTGATGTGTCCACCGATGTTACCCTAATGATGTTACCTGACGATGTAACCTGACTGATGTGTCCACCGATGTAACCCTAATGATGTTACCTGACGATGTAACCTGACTGATGTTACCCAACTGATGTTACCCGACTGATGTTACCTGACGATGTAACCTGACTGGTGTTACCCAACTGATGTTACCTGAGTGATGTAACCTGACTGATGTAACCCGACTGATAGAACCTGACTGATGTAACCTGATGCAATCAACGACACAGTTATGCCAAATTTATAGGCAACATCGATCTTTTATTTAATGGTTAGTATTGTGAATATAGATAAAACATATTAGACCAAAAATTCATTAGATAGCTCATGTCAGATAGCCTTTATATATATATATATTGATTGATTGACCAATAAATGCATGAGATGATGAAGATTATATTGAACATTTACATTTTTAGAATATTAAATAATATAATTAAATCATTTTCCAATTAAATTCCAAACCAGGACAATTTCAGCATATCGCTATTCCTTGACCATCAAATCCATGAGATGATCTTTTGGGATAAATAATTGATGCCACACTTACAGGAATCATAGACTTTAGCCTTGTAGGTGCCCCCAAAACATTCTTGTTCCACAGTGACATCATTCATGTCAAACTCCTCCACAACAGTATCATTGAACTTAAACCACTTGCCCTTGTTGGGGTTGGTCAGTGCAGTGCCCCTGTAGGAGAGACAGGTTCATTGTTGTATAATCACACAAACAGAGGTGAGACAGTTGAATAGTTAAATGACCATACTAAGAGAATAAATCACTATAACAAGTCAAGGGTACGATCATCTTGTGTTAAACACTTCTAAGACTCAAAGGATCTAATATACTTGAAACAGTTTAAAAATGGACAAAATGACATGATTTTAATCATCCAAGGGATGGGTGCAACCAGCAAGCATCGTAGTCCCTTGCGTTTTCTGGCTTCGTTTTCCGTCAGTTACATTAGGATAACAGGTGGATATAACAAATTCTAATAAAACCACTCATGTTTTTCTAACCTTCTGTCTCTTATTAATGAATAGTAGTGTCCTGCATTGGCCTGGCCGCTGTGTACGACAATACCGACAAGGTCATATTGTATAGGGTTAGACTCGGAGTTGATGGACGCCGCCTCTATCCCCGATTCTATCTCTCCATTCAGTGAGTCGGTGCCCATGTGTTCACTTTCTGTGCCGCCCAATGACTGTGTGTCAGAACCAGAGCCCCCTTGTTGACCTTCTCTCCTGGCCATCCCGTCCACAGTGTACGGCTCCATATCTAGTCGCCATGGGAACTAGCAAGTAATGAAAGAAAATAATTTTTGTAAAGTTTTAATAAAACAGATATGTTAATAATCTGTGGTAATAATAATAAAACCATTAGGTAGATTAGTAGCGTTGTAGGCTAGCAGCTCTTGAACCTCAAGTAAATGGTGTAACAAGATTTGTTTAGGACTGAAATGAAAAGAAATCAAATAGATGGAGCGCTGCGCTTCCAACATTGAAATGTTGTGTCTTGTCTGCTGAAAAGGGCATCCTGCCGAGGCTTCATTTTAATTGTTGTGTCTTGTCTGCTGAAGAGGACATCCTTCTGAGGCTTCATTTTAATTGTCTGTCTTTTCATTTCAAGCTTAAACATATCTTGTTCCACTACTTCCTTTACTCAGCATGAACGTAGTTCCTCAAATTATTTTATTGAAACTCAAGATTTTGTTTATTGAGTTTGTTTGTTGCTATTGTTTGTTGTTGTGTGCAGATGTGTCTGAGTGGAGATGTCTCTGTGTGGTGATGTCTCTGCGTGGTGATGTCTCTGTGTGGTGATGTCTCTGTGTGGTGATGTCTCTGTGTGGAGAAGTCTCTGTGTGGAGAAGTCTCTGTGTGGAGATGTGTCTGTGTGGAGATGTCTCTGTGTGGAGATGTGTCTGTGTGGAGATGTGTCTGTGTGGAGATGTCTCTGTGTGGTGATGTCTCTGTGTGGTGATGTCTCTGTGTGGAGAAGTTTCTGTGTGGAGAAGTCTCTGTGTGGAGATGTGTCTGTGTGGAGATGTGTCTGTGTGGAGTTGTCTCTGTGTGGAGATGTGTCTGTGTGGAGATGTCTCTGTGTGGAGATGTCTATGTGGAGATGTCTCAGTGTGGAGATGTCTCTGTCTGGAGATGTCTATGTGCAGATGTCTCAGTGTGCAGATGTCTCAGTGCGGAGATGTCTCTGTGTGGAGATGTCTGTGTTTAGATGTCTATGTGCAGATGTCTCAGTGTGCAGATGTCTCAGTGCGGAGATGTCTCTGTGTGGAGATGTCTGTGTTCAGATGTCTATGTGCAGATGTCTCAGTGTGGAGATGTCTCTGTGTGGAGATGTATTGTCCCTGTGTAGAGATGTCTTTGTGGATTACCTTGAAGTAGTCATCAAACTTGAGAGCTCTGTTGGCCTCCCAGTCGTAGCCAAACCTCTTCAGTTGTATGCACAGCAGTGGGGGCAGTTTCTTGATGCACATTCTCTTGATTGTGTTTCTCTGAAATTATTCAACATTGGTTCAACCATCAGACATTAAGTGTACTCCTCTGAAACTATTCAACATTGGTTCAACCAACAGACATTATTCACATTACACTACACACTAACAGTGGTATGCCCCTTAGAGCACTAACATTTATTGATAAAATAGGAAGCAGTTGCATAATGTTTTCAAAAGCACAAATAATTTAACATCAATTAACTGCCAAAAACATATAATATAAGAAACAATAAAATATCTATTGTATTTATGACATTTAATTTTGTTAAAAATAAATTCAACATGTAATAAAATTCTATCAAACACAATATATAATAACATACGTAGAGCAGCATGTCAATTTTTTTTTACAGTTACCCAAGTGTTACTTAAACTTAAAATTTTTGTTTCAGTAAAAGGAGTTGAAGAAGTTTGTAGCCCATGTGGATTGATTCTTATTTAAAAATTAACCATAATAAGCTATATAATCAACACCTTAATTAATATACATTGATAAGCAAAGTGATAAACATTATGAATATATCAATTTCAATATAAATACATTTGGAGACTAACCTTCTCCCCACATTTCTCACAGAAATAAGCATTAGCCCCTTCCAGTAGTTCCCCCTTGACAAACTGGTCTAGTGAATCCTGGAGTGTTGCATTCTTCACAGTCAGGTTCAGAGCAATGAAAGCCTCTTCTCTCTCATACCTTCAAGTGGAAATATAAGTCATCAGTGCACTCTGATAACAGTTCACTCTCATCCCTTTTAAGGAGAAATACAAATCACCAGTGCACTCTAATAATGGTTCTCTCTCAAACCTTCAAGGAGAAATATTAATCACCAGTGCTTTCCGATAACAGTCAACAAAAATATAATAAAAATTTTGCTAGGTACCGATGTGACAATTTAAATAAATAATGATATGCTCGTGAGAGCAACTGTGATATTTTACCTGTGAGGGCAGTCTTTGCAAATTTTTTGATCGGAAAAGATTCCTTGAAATTTCTTTTTGAAAATTTCTTCCTTGCCACTTTCCTGAAAAAAAAAAAAAAAAAAAAAAATTGTTTTTAATAATTAAATCGTTGTTGTTGTTGTGTGGAATTACTTCCCCTATATTTTTTTAATTTAAAAAAAATCATGGGAAATAACTCTTCAATGTTTGGTATTCCATCCCTTCAAATTTTTTATAAACAAAATTAATTCATATATAATATTAATCAAACACAAACATCTTAAGTTATATGTCATCTTAAATTGAATACTAAAAATTGTTTAATGAAAAATCTAATTTAAAAAACAAGATGATCTTCTTTCTATTTATTGAGATGGGATATGTCTAATTTGAAAACTGTTATAGAATATCAAACACGTTTTTAAGTGATAGAAACATTTCTTCAATCAATAAAAGGGCCTCTGCCGTTCATGGCACACGGGATGGTCAAAATGGCCACAAGTCCGGTGCGGAATCGCAATCAAGAGATTTCGGAGGCACAATTTTTAACTCTAGTGGCAGCTGGTGCTCACCTGGCCTGGCGCCCAAATTCTTAATATTGACATGTATGGTGACTGCTATAGGGGATGGTCATTGGCTGACTTGAGGACTTATACAAGGAAAACCTAATCTGGTCAGTCTCTTACATAATCGTTGATCCTAAATAGAATTTTAGGTTAGGATGGGATAAGGCTTTCCATAGATAACTTGACTCAAACAATGGACAGCATGTGCCGCATCAGTTAAATAATATCACATTAGAAAAGGTTTTTATCCTGTCTCTTGCACCATAACTGTTGATCCTAACTAGGGTTTTCTTTGATGGGATCAGGGCTTTGGATAACCAGACTTGGAACAATGTAGGCTCGATGTAAAAAGCTGCAGCAGTTAAAATCTACTTTTTTAGTTTTATGTCAAGGTAAAGCTTTAGTGTTAAGTCACTTTAACCGGGATTTTGAGTTTATAAAAGTATAGTCTACCTTCGTTGGTAATTTAAAGATTGTAATTTGAATACTAATAATTAGAAATAAAAAATGTATTTTAAAAAGTTTAAACACTAAAACGTATAAAGTACTTTTCTTAAAATTCTTTACGAAAACTGTAAATAAGTTAAGTTTGTGCAGAAAATATATTGCAAACATGTATGATTTTCTTCTACTTTTAATAGGAATACTTGGGCTTCATAGAATGCACATACTTTCTATGCGTAATCCATTTTAAGAAATTAAACAAAAATATTTTTTACTTTTTAATGAGTTTAATTAAAGTAATCTTTGAGTTTGATAGAAAGTCTTTTTTTTAAAAAGTATTAAATATTTTTTTCACAGCCCCTTTAAATTTCTAAAAATTACTTGAAAAATGTTACTTGCAAGTGAAAAATGATTTTGAAAGCACAACAAAAAAGAAATCTCAACAAAAAAAACCCCCATTCGAATGGAAGCACCATAGTCCTTACTTTGAAATGAGACAAGAAAAGACAGTGTTTATTCTCTTCAATGGAACAATCTCTTCAATGGAACAAAGTTGTTGAATAAATGTCCAGATGTAACACATAATGTGAAATTGATGTTAGATGATGTCAAGAATCCAACACTACTGGTGAAGCAGTATCCAGGTACTGTACATCATTAAATTATATATCCTACCTTCATCTATTTGATCACTAGAATTCTATAACCTAACTTCATAAGTTCGTCTATTTGATCATTAAATTCTATATCCTACTTAATATGTTCATCTGTTTGATCTTTAAATTCTATATGCTAACTTCCTCTGTTGGTCTATTTTATCATTAAAATCCTACCTTCATATGTTCATCTATTTGATCAAGTACAGCCTGAAAGAAATCAAAAGAATCCTGTTGTTCTCGAATATTGATAGAGTGGCCCCAAAGTTTGAAGACCTGCCAGAATTTCTCAGGCTCATGAGCCTGTAGGCGACTTTCCATCAAATGACCAAACATTTGCTGCACTTGGTAAAACACTCTGTGTTCAAATGAAACAATTACAGTCAGTACAGTCAAAGTTCATTTAGATGTAAGAATTACATAAATCACTTAAAGTGAACCAATTAGAGATCCCATCATCTCAAAGTGGACTAAGAAAAAAAAATCCTATTTAAAATAATAATAATAAAGTTCATTTCAAAAACACGCTTCATCCCCAAAGGCTCGAAGCGTGGTACAAAGTCAACAAAAAACAAATCTATAATTTACCACGTTTAAAACAAACGCAATACTACAAAAACTAATTACAAGCATACATTGTCAAAGTCTTTCAACCCATTTCAACTGTGAGCAACACATCTAATATGCATTAAATGGAAAATATGGTAGACAATCATCCCAGAAAGTGTTTGCGAAATAAATGTGTCTTTAAATCGGTTTTAAAAGACTCCAGTGTCTGGATGTTTCTGAGATCGAGTGGAAGGGCGTTCCAAATTGTTGGACCAGCAAACGCGAAAGTGCGCTTTCCGCAAGTCTCAAGGCGAACACGTGGTGTCAAGAGTTTGCCACTGTCGGATGAGCGGAGTTGTCTGGTTGGTACATAAGGCGTCAGCAGCTCTTTCAGATAGGACGGCGCCAGGCCATGTAGACAGCGGTAGCACAAAGTTGCGATTTTGTACTCTATGCGAGTACGCACCGGCAGCCAATGCAACTCTCTCAGAATTGAATTTGCATGGTCGAACTTGCTTTTGCGGAGAACAATTCGAGCCGCATTATTCTGTACTATCTGAATTTTATCAAGGAGCATAGCTGGAAGACCCACCATGAGAGAATTGCAATAGTCCATGCGTGATAGCACAAATGCAGACATCAGCAAATAGACCAATATTACCAACTTGAAGTGAACCAATACGAAATCCAAACAACTTAACCAATGAACTGTCAAAAAAGTGGAACAAGATATGCTAAAGATAGAAATGAAAAGTGATGATAGTTTAAGCAGGTCAAGTTCTTATCGTGGAAGTAGTGGAAAATAGGGTATTCATTAATTTAATAGGCATTATATAAAGAAATAATTCAAAGTATGAGAAAGCCAGAAAAAAAAAAAGAGGATGCGACAAAAGAGCTAAAGAAGGCTTCTTGCCAACAGGTTTGTTGCGCCCTTTTTTCAGGTTTTCTCACTTTGTTTGACTTATCTCCTTTTCCTTCACCTGATTGCAGTCTCTCCGCCTTATTATCATTTTAAAGAAGTATGTGGGTTATCAATGAATCAATTTTTTTTAACTACCGTATCTATAAACCCAAATAACTTTATATTTTCTTAAATGAAAGAATAATGCTTCATTTGTCTGATAAACTTATTTAGATGATGAAAATGACACAGAAGTCAGTATGGGTATGAGTTGAAGAATGATAAACAGTATCACAGTCATATGATTCCACATAGCTAACAGAATTCGAACATTCATACTATGATTCCTTGTCTTATTTACCATATGATTCCTTGTCCTATTTACCAGATGATTCCTTGTCCTATTTACCAGATGATTCCTTGTCCTATTTACCAGATGATTCCTTGTGCAATTTACCATATGATTCCTTGTCCTATTTACCAAATGATTCCTTGTGCTATTTACCAGATGATTCCTTGTCCTATTTACCATATGATTCCTTGTCCAATTTAATATAAGATTCTTTGTCCAATTTACGATGTTTCCTTGTCCAATTTACCATATGATACTGTGTCCAATTTAACATAAGATTTGTTGTCCAATTTACCATATGATACTGTGTCCAATTTAACATAAGATTCGTTGTCCAATTTACCATATGATAACTTTGCCAAGTTACTCTAAGAATATCTTTAATTATACGGGTCTCTGGATTCATTTTCTGTAAGTTTTGGGATTTCAGTGATACATACCAAAGTTACTTAAAAAAAAGTTGACACCCACAACACGTTTGCATTTGACAGCTTGTGGGTTAAAGTGGACTAATAAAAAGTACAACAGACTTAAAGTGGACCAATGATGAGTTTATAGAAGAAACTTACGACTCTTCGTCAGGTTGGTCCTCATCAACACTGAGCACTGCCTCAGGTACCCCTGGGGTCATATAAAGCTGCTGCAGCACTGAGTTCATGTAGCAGGTGGCCCCTCCATTCTTTAGTCCTACATATCCACAGCTCGCTCGGCCATCCACTGGCGGCATGTACTAGGAGAAGGGAAAGTCACCATTATTTATAACAGCGGTTTTCAACCTGGGGGCCGCTTCCCCCTTGGCGCACGAACCTTTCCCAGGGGTCGCCTAAGACCATCGGAAAACACATCTACTCTAGTTATGAAGTAGCAATGAAAATAATTTTATGGCTAGGGGTCGCAACAACATGAGGAACTGTATTTAAGGGTCGCAGCATTAGGAAGGTTGAGAACCACTGATTTTTAATCTCTATAGTTCACTTAACCTCATTCGTTCAATGTTTCATTAGTAATTCAGTTTAAAGTTTAAATAGTAATTCAGTTTAATGTTTCAATAGTAATTCAGTTTAATGTTTCGATAGTAATTCAGTTTAATGTTTCAATAGTAATTCAGTTTAATGTTTCAATAGTAATTCAGTTAAATGTTTATTAGATTATTTAGCGATAAAGTGCAATAATACATTCTAAAAAAAACAACAAATATTAATTAATTTATTTCTTGCGTTTTGGATAAAAATATGAGTGACTGTAAGTTTTCAGTAACTAAAAGGTCAGACCTCTAGCCTGCATTTAAATAGTGCTATTGTTAAAGTTTTCAGTAAATAAAAAGTCATGTAGGTTTTATAGACTGCTTTACCTCCCATGAAAGAACATCTTAGCTCCCATGAAAGACCGGCTTACCTCCCATTCCTTGTTGTCAATCAGCTGATGGTGCATTATGAGCAGCTCCTTACAGATCAGCTTCAGGTTGGCCAGGCAATGATTAGACAGCTCTGCCAGGAGGTCATACGCTGCAACACGAGACTCAGAGTTGGAACATCTGAAATGTTGATCAAATCTTAGAAACCTTGCAGCACACAGGCAATGTCCAAAGACAAGGTGACACAGCTCCATAGAGACATTGTAAAATGACAAGGTGACACACTCAGATGGATGAAAGAATAATTAACAGAGAGATGAAAGCATTTATGACTAAGCATTAGATTCAATCTTAGGGACTTCCTAAGTACGTTCGTACCGATGGGGGAAGGCTTGTCAATTTTGGAAATTTATATATGCATGCATAGGGCCCGTAGGGGGGTTGGACGTCTCTCTCTCTCGGCAGAAAGTACAAACATTTATTCACAAAAGTGAAATAAAAATTCTGCAATAATTTTCATGAAATTCTGAGTCTATAAAGAGCATTTTGTAAATGTCATCACACTGTTGCTCAGTGTTTTCACAAGAAGTGAACATGCTATAAATCACACTAATAGTAGGGTAGCAACAGTAATATTTTGTCACCTTTTTGCCTTTGAAGCCACTAATAAAAAATGTCATATGTTTAGGGCAAATTGTGCGTGGGTGGGAAAAGAGGAAGGGGGGGGGGGCGCTCCACAATTTTGTGATGAAGTGTGTTTAAAGCGTGTTACATGTATCTGATTTGTGTCGAAAAAAAAAGGGCAGGGGTGGGCAGGGGGAAGAATCTGCTGAAGGTTGGTGTCATCATTTATGGCATGGTCCTTGGGTATGTTCCATGTGCATGATGTATTTAGTTAATTTTGTTCAGCTGTGCAAGTAGTTCCTAAAATTGTTTGATTTTCAGAGCCCTGGCCAAAGTTAGGTTTTTACCAGGCGCACTGAATCAATTTCTAAAAAATTACACTTCTTCAAGTTAGCAATGACATTTTTATTAAATAATAAAAGGTTACCCCTCCCCATAGCCCTGCCAAGGGCTACACAACATCCCAGGGTGAAGTGTCACACATTTGGGGAATCTGGGCTTGCCAAACAGTTGTGGAAAGACCCTGACAAGTTTTTTTTGGTGTGACGTCATAATTATGTAAATATAAATTGAGTAGTTGGTGGTTTTTTTGGGTGGTGGTGGAGGGGGGTGGGTGGTAAAAACCCATATTAAATAGGCCTAGGGGGTATATTAAAAAAAGGGATGTGTGCAAAAGGAGGAGGGGTGGAAAATTTGACTTTTTTTGTGTAAATAATATATGGATGGCCCCTCATAGGACAGTTAGCAAAATAATGTTAAGTTTCTTACTTGGGATTAAACTCCATTAGACTACTGTCCTGGGCTGGCTGGTTCATACTGTCTAACATTAGTTTGGAAGCAGGAAACAGGAAGTCATGAAGCAGGTAGCTGACCAGGCTGGAACCTGGTGATTTAGACATTACATAATGAAACATTTAGAAACTTAAGACAAACATCAGTGACATTTCTGATTACATAATTTGAACTAGACTAATTGGCCTGGTCTCTTTAAAACTAATAACGGTTGTGAAAACTAATAATGGTTGTAATGGCAAAAGTTGCACAGCATTGGTATTAATTATTGATGGTGGTAACACAAATAGTAAAGAATTGATAATAACTACTGATAGTGGTCACCAAGTAGTAGTATAGAAATGACCTTAGCTATTGATTTTGTTAACGCAAGTTGAAGTATAGAATTGATATTAACAACTGATGGTGGTAACATCATTAATTGTATAGTATTTATAAGAACTTCTAATGGTGCTAACTCCGGTATTCATAGAGAAATAGTAAAACAGAAAATTAAGTACAATAAATTAGAATGAACATTTATTTCATGATTTATAACACTAACAAATAACTGAAGTCATTCTTTTGGTATTCGTAAACTCTGAACTGATGAGCTGTGTTTAGAATTAAATAGTCGTATAACAAAATATAAATTTGGGGTGAAATTTTAAAACACGTCTTTCAATTAAATTATTTCCTAATTTGTTTTTGCGATTGTTTGATTGAAAGGAATAAAAGAGTTACCCACCATGGCCTGCCTTGTCGACACCCTCACATGTTAGTAATGTTCTTATCAGCTTGAGGTGTCCTGCCAGTAAGGTGTTGTCTGTTTGTTGGAGGTCGGCATGGCGTGAGGGGACAAAATTGCTCAGCCAGGCAATCTCATCTTCAAGCATTGACTCTAAGTCAATTCCCAGTCCATTTTGTTCCAACACTGAAAATTTTTTATATCAATTACTAAGTCAATACCCAGTCCATTTTGTTCTAACACTACACTATAAGATTAAATCAATTCAATACAGGCCAATATTGTTATTAATATGAAAAACTTATTTAACATGATACATTTTCAAAAGAATGATTGATTTAAAAAACAACAACAATGATTTCAAAACTAGTAGCTACAGGTTGAGGAAATAAGATGCACACAGTAAGAGAAATCTTGATAAGCTACATCATGATCATCTGTTAAATTATATTTTATTCTCAGATTCAGAACAATTTTTCATTTTTCCAGACCTGTTTACCCTCAAACTCTTAAAATCGTACAACATCATCACAAAATCGTTCAACACGTTATATTTATAGTAAAAATAAACATACAGCATATATAATGTATACACCTCAAAATCGTACATTGTATGCCAAAATCGTAAGAGTAAACAGGTCTGTTTTTTGTGTACATTTTGTTGTGAACTTTGTTGAGGAAGCCTTTGAGTCCCAACCTTTGCTGTTGCTTGGCTCTGTTCCAAGTTTTCACTTTATGGGTATTTTGTTTATTTCCTTATTTTACGACCTGGTAAATCTGCATTTTATTGGTCACCCGTAAGTTAAGAGGTTCCTGATTAAAGTCTACTTACAAGATAAATTTTCTAAGAGTCGACATCTCAGCTCAAAATACTGGGAACATTGGTTTAGAAGTCTTAAAAGAAGAAATCAGAAAGAACAAGAATCAAATGTACAGATATGCCAGTTAAAAAAATACATAAATTATCTGGCTATGCCAGTAAAAAAAAATTGTCTGGTATGCCAGTAACAAAACCATTGATTAAAATTGATGCAATGTTCCTATAATTAAAACATTTGAAATAACAAAACTTTGGACAAAATGACTTATTAAAAATACCAACTTTTGTGTGGATCCCCGAGCATTAGATGATGACACCCAGAATGGAAGGTACGCTTTGAGTAACAGCTTCAAGATAAACTGTCGTGGCGTCTGTACTGCGTCACCCATCTCAGGGTTAGATAGCTCCAGCTTGGACAGGAGAAAGAGCTGCTCAAGAGTTACATCCCTTATATTGGCAAGAGGACAGCCCACAAGAAGTTCCAAGACAAACTCACTGACATACGGCAGCGTGTAGAATGACACTATAAGAAAAAGCGTGGAAACAACTGTAATTAAATAGTTAAATACTAGAAGCAAAACAACGATGTCCCTATGATAGTAACTATCAGATGTTCTGTAATAAGCTATTTGACAAATGCTTATCTTTAAAAAAAAAAAAATTATCTAGAACTGACTGGAAGTTAGACAGGACTGATTTAACACCCAGAAACAAGTTACACAGGGCATAATTACTCACTGACTAAAATTCACACACAGAACCTACTTACGCAGGACATAATTACTCTTTGAATCAAGTTCACGCACAGAACCTAGTTATACAGGACAATAATTACTCATTGAATCAAGTGACATTATTGACATAGTGTCATACAACTCATTTTCCATAGCCACATACAATTAAGCAAACATCCCACACAGTTCAGCAACAATTTAAGACCTATTGTTCCACCAGTGTCTTGCCTGAATCTCACCTAATAATTCCTTTCTTAGCTGAAGACATGTTATTAAAATTTCTAGAGCCTCCTTGGCGATGTTGGCATCCTGAGTAGGAATGGTCACATGATGAGAGTAGATCCCTGTGTGGTGGGCCTGAGAATCACTGTCACTGTTGGTGCTGGCTGAACTGCCTGTAAGAGAAGGGATGAACGAATTGGTTCAATTAGCATTTGAGATGATACATTCACTTGTTGTGACATGAAAATCATTGTCACTGTTTGTGCTGTCAAATCAGCCAGTCAGATTGCTCTGATAAATTAACAGTAACTATAGAGAAGGGCTTGCAATCTAAAAGTGTTGAGAATCAAAGATTTAATCATGCGTACCAGGGAGGTCAGCAGAAAACCCAAAATTTCAGTAGCTCCTTTTTTATTACAACAATGTTTGACTTAACTCTATCAATTCATCAATTTTTTTTCTACATATTTGTACCTGCACTACGATTTACCTGTACTACTTTGCCTGCTTCTATGGCCACAGCCAAACCCTTCCCTGCTGTCTTTGATTGGCTGGTTAGAGCTGAGGAGGTGGAGCCTCCCCGATGCTGCTGCCCATGTGACTTTCATGAAACAGGAAACAGTTTCTACAAACTCTTGTGTGCTTAAACTCTAAAATAGAACAACTTCCAAATTAAGTTAATTCATTATCACATGAAAAACTAGGAATATTTAAATAACAGAATCAGGATGATGATCAGATAGATTAGCTGTATGAAATTACTTCATCTAATGGTAATCTAATACTATATTTAATTAACAAAATGATCAGATATGATAATTCTCATTTATAGGTCATTTAATACTGACAGAACCAATGACACCTCAAGTATAGCAACACCCCCCCCACCCCCCCACCCCAATTTATTGGTCATATAATATTCAATCAACTCCATGATCAGATACCTGAATGGCATGTCCCCATTTAGAATTACTTCTCAGTGGTGATGGCAGCAACGCAGCTGAGCCAGAGTCCTTGTTTGCCTCCCCTGTCACAGTTTGTCCACAGAGCAGGTACCTGTTGATTTTATACAGGATATTTCATCACGAACTTGAGAAAGTGCTTTACATAATCAGATAGTGTGTGATTAGAGGATAGTGTGTGATATTAGGATAGTGTGTGATAACAGGATAGTGTGTGTTATCAGGATAGTGTGTGATATTGGGAGAGTGTGTGTTAAATATAGTGTGTAGTGTGATAACAGAATAGTGTGTGATAACAGGATATTGTGTGATAACAGCACAGTGTCTGATAATAGCATTGTCTGTGTCCATATGTGTAGGGAGCATAATGAGGGTGCATTATGAATGCATAATATAAAGTTGTTGTGTGGTGACACATCCTTAATGTTGTATGGGGTTTTTCACATTGATACCATTATTATGTTGTATAGGGTGGTTCACCTTGATACGCTTATTATGTTGTATGGGGTGGTTCCCCTTGATACCATTATTATTATTTTGTATTGGGTGTTTCATCTTAATACCACTATTGTAATGTTAGAACTTTCATGAAATAGCCACTGAATATAAACAGAGAAATTCTATCAAATAGCCACTGAATATTAACGAAGAAATTCTATCAAATAGCCACTGAATATTAACAGAGAAATTCCATCAAATAGCCACTGAATATTAACAGAGAACTTCTATCAAAAAGCCACTGAATATATCCTGAGGAATTATTTCACTAACTATTGACATTAAGTAAGTTTGTACCTTATTTAATTTATTATATACGGCATATAAGTCTAAGTGTTTATTTTTATGTCATATTGTTTTCACTGTTGTTTTTCACTAAAGAAGGCTTTTTGTCGACATGTTCCTTGTTGTGTTGCATGCTTTTTTTCTTTTTTCCCCCCATACTTTGTTTTGCTCATTACTTTATTGTTCTTTGACAAGGACTTGAGTTTTTTTTTATACATGGTGGCTGATTTTTGCACTTATGTTTAAATTCTACTAGGTAAATTAAAAAAAATATTTATCAGAATTTTTATCTATATGCTGCAAAAGAATATTATAATGTAATCAAAACACATTTCCATTTCTTTGGATCAATAAAAGAACCTTAATTTATAAATTACCTGGCCAGTTGTAAGCAGATTGAGTAGCATCCTTGCCTAATTTCATAGTTGATATCAGCGGGCAGTGACTCAGGCTGCAGAACACTGACCACCAAGGAAAGACCTTCATTTAGCAGAAACTCCATACAGAAATTCTGGGCACTTGCCTGCATAGCTGGATCTTCAGAGGTAGGCATCAGTTTGCTGCTGAGAACCTGTCAAATAAGAAAATTTTGTTATAACCTTGATATTTAATTTATGCAAGATAGTATTTTTAGAGAATGCATTAAAATTGTGGAAATTTATGAAATTATAGTATAATTCTTCTTCTTCTTATGCCTTTTTACCCCGTCTGGGGCATAGGCCATCCACAAGAACTTTCCACTCCTCATGGTCCTGTGCTTTCCTTTCCAATTGCTTCCAGGTGTATGCCAAATTTTGCGTGTCTGCCTCTAACTCACATCTCCATGTATGCTTAGGCCTTCCTCTCTTTCTTTTTCCCTGTGGGTTCCATGTTAGGCATTGTCTGGTGGTGCTGTCTGGGGGTTTTCGGAGAGTATGCCTTATCCACGTCATAGTATAATTAGAACCCACTAATTTTTCAGTAACCACTTCATTTTTAATAGATTTAAATGAGGAGTAATGAGAAAAGCTTCTAGGTTTTTAATGTTAACAAAATTGATGGAAGGTCTTGAGTATAATTATTATTCTTTGAAAGCCTTAAGATCTCAACTGTTTATACAAAGGTCTTGAGTCTACTCATTATTCTTTGAAAGCCTTAAGATCTCTCAACTGTTTATACAGCATTATTTAAAAATTAAACTTTGGATAAGTCGATAACTATGATGGGGGTCAAACTCAGTTACTCCCTGTTATAGATTTCGTGTCCGAAAGTAACTTCAAAGAAATAAAAAAATCAAACCAAAATCAAGTTTCTAGTTTTAGTAGTGTTTGAAACAGCATTGTTGACCATGTGAGCTATTTCATCTTCTTATGGCTGTGGTCCCTGATTCTGTGGCCATTTTCTGCTGTTTCACTTGGCCCACTCTCAGTTTAATGATCAGCTGAGGTTATTAGTTTGAGGACCCCTGTTACAAGCTCTCATTTCAAAGCATAATTTTAAAAATAGACTTTATCTCTGGTATACTGATGAATAAATGTGTTGTGGGGTGTTTAATCACATATTAAATAGCCCTGTTGGGACATGATGGACACAGCATTAATGTTTGTTTGTAACTCTTCATTTCCCTGTAGGGCTATTTCTCACACAAGTTAACATCAAATAGAACAAAAACCAAGTGTGGCACAAGTAGGACCTTGTTGAAAGAAGTCAAGTCTGAGGAAAGGGGAAATGAGGAGTTGTTCAAAATCATACTCAGGATGATTATAAAATAGCTGCAGACACTCAAATTTAAATTGTAAAGAACTGTAGAGACAATACCTCTAAACTGTATAGAGACCCTTACCTCTAAACTGTATAGAGACCCTTACCTCTAAACTGTATAGAGACCCTTACCTCTAAACTGTATAGAGACCCTTACCTCTAAACTGTATAGAGACACTTACCTCTAAATTGTATAGAACTCGAAAGGCACTCATTTCAGGCTGGCTGCTATTAAACAAATATTTCATCGTCTCCTTAGGAGACAGTCGAGGATTAGAAACTATCGTGGGGAGACTTTTCTTGGGGCTTGACTTGACATTTGATAGGTCCTCAGATGAAGCAGCTGACTTCATGCTCTGTTAAAAGGAAGCTTTTCTACATATGAGAACTCTCAGCTTTTGTACAACATCGAAGACTTAATATTACCATGACAGAAATGGATCACTGTCTTCAATGCTATCAATCCATATTAAAAATAAATATTTCAGTGAAAGGATAGCTTTAAAAATTAATTTAGCTTCTCTTAGATTTTATGTCAAGAGATTTATCTAAAGAAAAATTCCATAAATCGACGCCATTAATATTACACCCATAAAAGTGCTTTTATTTTTAGCTATGAATGGCTCTATTGAAAAGGTATTATTACCTAACTTTTCAAAACGCACACTCATTTTTGCTCAACAAACAGAATGCATTTTTTAAATTTATCAAAAATACTTAATTCGAAGCCTATTCATTGAAATAAAACACATGGTCAAAGACAGGCTGCTTGCATTATACAGTTTTATCTAACCTAAGACAGATCTTTCTGACCTATTAGAGATCTATTTGGCCTATTAGAGATCAAGTTGACCTATTATAGGTAGGCTCTACAGCAGAGTTTCCCAAAGTTTATAGGTTGGCAGACCAGTGGTGAAGTTTCCAAATTGCACCAGGGACCAGCACCAGATTTATTAATTATATTTATTTTTTTATTTGACCAAAAATATTCATTGGGCCACCATTTGGGAAACAGTGCTATAGAGGACTGTAAATGAAATATATTTAACTGTTTTCTTAAACACACAATAATACACATCTTTATCTTCTGAATGGGGCACCACTGAAACAATGTGGCCCAAGCAGCAGATGTTGCTTCTTCTCAAACTACAAAACAGATTGTGTCAGAAAGATTAAATTCTTAATTACCTTCTGACCAATCAAATCAAGCGCCTCAGAGACAGCAGGGTCAGTGGGGATCAGCATAAGAAGTTTTTGGACTCTTTTGGTGATTCTAAAAGTTTGAAAAAGTTCATCAGTTACATAAACATTCATTTAATGTGTATAATCAGACATTTATATAAAGTTATTTAATTCATACTCCATTTGCCTCTGTCATTATGGACCAATATTTTATACCACATACAGAATTCCTTTTAAAACTACTGCTGAACCACACAACAGTGTTATAAATGGGTCCATAAAATCGGATTTCATTAATAGCGGGTAATAGCGGGGTTGCATTGCAGCTGGGTTTCACTATGTTCAATGTGAATAGAGTTGGGAGTTTTCTAAAAGGAAGAAGATACATGCTTTAATTTTTAAAAAGGATTTTTTAAAACTCCGGTAACTCTGGCCACACACTTCAAATGAAATAAGAACTAACACCAGAGGTTTGAGAACCACTTACTTGGGCTCATCTAGTTCTGTAAGCTGATAGAGCATTTCAAAGACAACACCTCCTTTGGCCATAACAACACCAGGCAACATTTTTTCCTATCAACACAATTACATGAAACAAGGTTTTAGAAACAGGGCAGGCCAAAACCAGACCTTTGTAAACAAATATGCACTCAATATTGCATCATAAGAGTTATTGTGAAACAATAAGTCTGTTAGATTTATATTGTATAGTAAGACTTGTACAATAAGTCTGTTAGATTTATATTGTATAGTAACACTTGTACAATAAGTCTGTTAGATTTATATTGTATAGTAAGACTTGTACAATAAGTCTGTTAGATTTATATTGTATAGTAAGACTTGTACAATAAGGGTGTTAGATTTATATTATAAAGTCAGACTTGTGCAATAATTGTGTTAGATTTATATTGTATAGTAAGACTAGTACAATAAATCTGTTAGATTTATGTTAAGACTTGTACAATAAGTCGCTACATTTATATTGTATAGTATGACTCAATCTAACAGAAGATTAAAATAGAGGGGTTACCTGTTCTATGTCATAATTCTGTTTTGAGGTTGTACTTGAGGCCTGCACAAATAATAAATTTATCTTCCCTTTAATACACAAAATTCAACTCTAAATTGGTTGGACAATTACCCATTAATGGCCAATGCCAAAGAATCAGCCAATGATTATTTATTTTGTATTTTGGCCTTGAAGTGCCAATTATAAGGGCCAAATTAGCGAGGGACATATTGATTCTATTATTTTACAGTTGTCTGGACTTGCAGCTAACAACTTGAGCATTTTCAAACGCTCATCAGCCAATAAATCAGTCACAAAAAGCTGATTATGGATTAATCCGTAAATTGACAATTAATTGGTGCAGCCCTAGTAAGGATATTCTAAGATTAACCGTCCCTTCACCACCAAACTTTATAGAGATGTTTTAATAAACAAATACAAAGACAGAACATCAGCAGCATGTGCACCGTTATATAACATACACACATCTGTAACACACACATCTATAACCAGACATATCTAAACACATTTCTATGACAAAACACATATCTACACAAACATCTATAATAACTCACATATCTACACAAACATCTATCACCACACACATGTCAACAACTAGACATATATCTACACACACATCTATAGCCAGACACATATCTACACACACATCTATAACCACATACATTTATTTACACGCACATTTATTTCCCCACATATTGACACACACATCTATAACCACACATATTTATCTACACACACATATCCAAACCAACATACATAATATAGTAATAAATAATAATATCCATATACTAAAAACATACATACCCCTTTATCTAAATCCTTGTCATCCAATTTTCATGAAATAAAAACATAATTAATGTCAATCCATCGCTGTAAACATTGTCTTGTATAATTGATACACATTGATTTTGTTAGCATTATACATTTTTTAAACATATTTTATAATAGATAACATCTTTTAAGAAATAATAAAAAAAAAAAAGTATTTGAATCATCTTGTTGAAAGAAATAAATAGCTTAAACTTGAACAAAAAAGAGGACAACGAGTTAAAAAAAAAGCTCATCATGTGGCAAGGGTACCTCTTTAACAATGCCAGCTCCCATTGACTTGGCTGATTGTGTGTTGGAAGATGCTTGTGGCTGCGAACTGCTGGTGTCACCTGACTCAGTCACATCTTTACTGGTGGCCTGTGAGGAAGAGTCAATGATGGAGAGTTAATTGAAATCTGAACAACGCCAACTTGGACACTCTGGAGCAAGCTAATGAACAAAGTTAAATGTTCATTCCGTCAAGTTGATCAACAAAGGAAATGTTCAGAGTGTCAAGTGAATGAACATAGTGAAATGTTCAGTCTGTCAAGTTAACTGATTAGCTACCAGATTGAAAAATCTGTTGTGGCCGAATTACATCTATGTCACATTTACTACGATAATAACATTGGCGCTATCAGCAGCTCGTGGTCATAACGAAAGAATGGCCCAGCCGCTCCCACTGACTTATGGTAGTTAACCAGTTAATGAACAAAGTGAAATGTTCAGTCTGTCAAGTTAAAGCTGTAAAACTGCCATGGGCATGTTATCTGCAAACAATAACTTAACACGGGAGTTGCTCCTTGACGCCAAAGTAAAGACAGATGATGTAATAGATGCAATGTGAGTCAAGTCCTGACCTTGGTCAGCTCTCGCATCAAACTGACCTCTTTGCCGAGTCCACTGGGTCCTGACGCCATCGATGTAGATCCTGACTTGGATGTAGACGATGTGCCTAGATGGACTTGTAGCACGCTTTTGTCTGTCAGATCAAGTTGGTAAAGTAGAAGCTGGTCCTTGGTCATGCACAGCTGGAGGACATGGTATTATACAAATCAGATAACACAGAGTGGCACAGAAAACAATTTGGTCAGTGAGGATTTTCTAATGTTCTCTGTCACACTGTCTTTGTCTCTGTCACAATGTCTTTGTCTGTCATATTATCTTTGTCTCTGTCACATTGTCTTTGTCCAAGAATGACTGAGTTTTCAAAATGAACAGATCATGAAAGGTCTGCTGGATTAATTTTCTAAAATTCAACTCTTGCAATAGAATTTCTTGTATGGCATCTGCTGTCAAAAATAAAATGACTTAAAGATGCTTGATTAATGTTTTCTTACGTATCTTAACAAGATCTGGTGCTACTCACCAATTTATCACTAGTAAACATCTGGAAAAAATCTAATACTACTCATGCATTTATCACTAGTATGTATCTGGACAAGATATGATACTACTCACCAATTTATCATTAGTATGCATCTGGACATGATCTGATGGCTGGTTTATGTTCAACAAAACTTTTCTACGCACAGATCCCAAAGTTTCATTGCTGTGACACTGCATACACAAAAGATACAAGATCATCTCACATGTTACAAATACAACCAAGTGAAAACAAAATGCCCTATAAAGTTGTATTTTTTCAATTTTCATAGTTTCTCTTATAAAAATATCTACATGTCTTTGCATTCTAACTTATAATTACTATTATAAATATTGAGCAGCTGTTAAATGAAAGGACTCTGTCATGGACTATCTATACAGCCAGAGCAAAGTTATTAAACAGCTCACTTTTTAAATTCTTTATATTAACTTTGCGTTTGTTGGTGTGTTTCTGGCTGGGTGGCAAATCTTCATACGGTTAATTGAACCACTTCCAGTCAACCTATCGAGCTGAAACTTGACAAATAGAGTTGTTGCCAATGTATCCCACTCAATTTTCAGCCCCACCCAAACCCCAAAAATCAGTTTTTCCTATTTTTTAAAGAGGAAGATGAAGGAAATACAATGAAACTCATTTCACGAAATAAAATTCCCAATTACTGCACTAAATGAGATTCTTTAACAAAAAATCTCACGTGTGTTTGGCGCGTAATATTTTCTTTTGTTTTTTTTTTTAAAAATATCTGGTGAAATAAATCTGTTGTGTAACAGGAGGTGGGTCATTAGCTTATTAATATAGTTTAGGGGCGTGGACAAAGAGTGTGTTTGCGAGCCTGGGGGTGGGGGGAGAGAGCATAAATTAAGATTCTTATAAAAGTGCGTTACTTGTGTGCATGTTTTGCCAAATTTTCACCGTCACCATTAAAGTGTATGATGTTGCATTTCATAAAGGATTTATACGAACAAAACTTTGTTTTTAGGGGTTGTTTAAATTCTCTTAAATAAACCATAAGTAATGACAAGCAAATTGATGACACAAACAAGAAATGGGGAGACACAGAAACATTGGGATGGTGGGAGTTCATTTGTTCTGATTTGAGTGATTAGCATATGGTAATGTATATTACCACATACAACATGATCAACAAATGATGAAAACCCCAAACTTTTTCTAATTGAAAAAGGCCCTAAAATGCTGCGTCCACTTAAATGTGATCAGATAATGTTCTATAACCTTGAATCAACTTAAATATGATGAGAATAAAATATATCTGCGCTTAAATTTAAGTAAAGTGTTATTAGAAGTAAATTTAACATAACAATTAAAGAGCTATTTTGAGTATTTTTAATCTGAATGTAAGAGTTAAGATATTCTTTTTATTATCAATAAATGGATGTCATGTATTACTATGATTAATTTGTAATGACATTTATCAGAAAAATCCGAAAAATCTCTTGTTTATTATTGAATTAAATGAAGTTGAAAAGGGGAAAATATTGGATATAATTTTCTTTGAAACTAAGGACATCATAATTTTTCCTAAGATACAGTTCAAGGGCAAAGATGCAGAGTGGGCACATATTTATGAGGATAACAATATTTTATATTAAAAATTTATTGTAATTATTTTGAGAATAAACATTGAAAATGTGAAATAACAAGAGAGAGGACATTATTTTATGATAGCAATTTAAAAAAACAACATTTTACAGAGTCAAAATTAAATCTTTAAAAAAGATAATATAAAATTTATTATTACAAAAATACAGTTCAGGGGTTATGAAAAAGTATTTCTTTAAAAAAAAAAAGAATTTTTCTTTCCGATTCGCACAAAAACAGTTCGGGGCCATGGGAAATTTTTATGAGATAAAGAATTGTTTTAAAAAAAACACAAGACTGCTAGACTTGAAAATTTGATAAGAGATTATTCTTGAACTATATGTATTCTGTTTAAACGATTTCCCGACAATATAGTTCAGGGGTGCAGCAAAGGTTGGGCAAATTTTTAATGACATTACTAATATATCTAAATCTGTTAATGTTGCAGATATTTAAAATGTTGCATAGTTTACATTTTTTAAAAAGTTTTAAAAACATGTTTTAACAATTTTTAGGAAATATTACTATTATTATTATTAGTGGTCTTACATAGCCCGGTACCCCAGCCATGTTTTCTTTGTAATTTAGTGGCCTGAAAAATTTTCTGATTAGCCTATATTATTAAACAGAAAATAATTCTTAAAACTCAATGATGTGAGAAAAGTAAATATCTATAAATAGATTCCTTTTTTAAATTAAAAAAGTCTAATTACCTATTTTCTAAATAAATGTTACAAGGTTGCTGAAAATAGTCCTATCTTTTGTTTAAGGATATAATAATTCAAAATACGTAAAAATTGGATTTGTAGATCTTGAGAATTGTGCAGGAACAGGTGGAAAGTAGCGCATTATGCCCTCTATTATAATCTAGGTAACACTGGGTCATTTATTCCAGTTATTAATAATACAATTCAAATTAACCCTCATGAGACGGAGGATTTTTGGACTGTCTGTGCCAAGAAGCAGGAGCCCTTTTCACAAGCTCTGCCCTTAATTTGCAAAAATATTTATACAAAATAAATAATTACATAACAAAAATAGAACTACATATATTCTTGTAGGGAATTGAATGAACCAATAAAATCTGTTTAAATCAAATTGAAACTACTTGTTTGGTACAGGATATACAACTTCTTTGTTAAGTACAAGATGCACAACTATTTTGTTCAGTACAACAATTATCATTACTTGTAGCGTAAACTCCTGTCTCAGGGCCTCACACTTGACTTGTATATTGAGCTGGTAGCCATGGAAGGACGCCCCATGGGGGAGGATGTTACGAGGAACACAGTGAATTTCTTCCACAGAAAGGATGTAGGCCTCAGCAATCCATAACAAACGTTCTATTGCTAGGAACTTGATTGATCTGATGAAAGAATAATTTTGGGGTCGTTAGACTATCATTGAAGTGATAATAGATAATTGTTATTGATAATCAGTGGGGCTTAGTGGCATAGTCAGTAAGACATTAGTCAAGCAATGTGATGGTGTTAGGATTAAACACTGATAAAAATGTATAAGACTAGCGCAACACAACATCTTCATTATTGGTGCCATAGTAAAAAAGTTCGATCTTGTAGTCAAACACAGTACATTAGTCAGAACCAAAGAGAAATTTGAATTTTTAAATATTCATCTTGGATACTAGGAGTATTTTATGAATCATTTGATACTAGATTATTAAAATGATAACAATAACAAAAGTATTAAAATAATAACAAAAGTATAAAAACAATAATGTTTTGTAATCCACATACCTGGAGGGAAGGGGCACGTTAGCGACATCAGGGACTATGGCAGCCGTGACAACTTTGGTGGCATTGGACACGGTATGAGCAACAACATTGCCACCCATTCCCATTCTAGCAGTCTAACAAACAGAAAGTAAATATTTCATTAAGTGACAAGGGCACAAACATCTTGTATGAGCTTAACATGTCTTCTTCTTATATTTGAGGGGCCCACGATCAATTTGTTGATCATTCTGGCTTCTGGTTTAAAATCAGAGTTTTGCCTTCTCTTAGATGGGTTGCCGTCCAAGGCTAACGAGTCCCATCCACCCGGAGTGCTTGAGATGTTGGCTTTGGTGGGGATTGAACTCCAGACCACCAGGTATTTGGTTTGGGGCAGTTTAGACCGCTCGGCCACCCCAGCACTTGTGTTTATTTACGTATCTGACATTCATTGATTTACAACCCAATAAATTTGTCCAATCTGTGACACATAAGACACTAAAAATTATTTCATCATATAAGCATATCCTCAACAACAAGACTAAACTTGATAGATTGTAGTGACAGTGAAAGGCAGAGAGCAGATACTTACTTCCAATCTGTTGTAACATTCACTAATGAATTTCTTGTGCAGGGCAACTGGTTCCTGTAACATAGAGCAGCAATGTCAAAACTCATAGATGTTACCAACTGGATTTAACAGCTCAATAGCTTTGTTATCTAGGGAGTAATTTAATTATTTGACAAACCATTGATTCCCCACAAGACAACTACGTTCTTCCATTGACAGTAGAACCCTCTCAATCCCAAGAACTAAAACTAAGACCATCGGTGAACGCTCCTTCTGCTTCCATGGGCCCACGTTCTGGAACCAGCTCCCCTTCCATATACGTCATAGTGAAACCTCGTCCATTTTCAAAAAGTCCCTTAAAACTCATCTGTTTAGGTCCGCCTATGACCTGTGATGCACCCTCCTTGCCCTACCTCATTTTCTGTTTCGGGTTGATCCTGAAGTGTCAAAGTGTCCTCGTTTTATAGCCATTTTCATTGTTTCTATAGAATAGTAGTTACTATCCTAGTGTCTCATTTGTATTTACTTAGTTTACATGTTTTAATAATTGTAAAGCGCTTAGAGCTTTATGATAAGCGCTATATAAAAATGCCTAAATAAATAAATATAGCAAGTGTCTCTTAATTAAAGTAACAGCGTCTTCTTTCATCCCTTTCTCACTCTATAACTCTATTTCCAATACTCCAACCCCAACCACTCCATTACTGCCGCTCAAACATAACATTCGACGTCAAATCCCCTACTCAAAATAATTCACAAAATACAAAGCATATTGCAATAGCTACACACATACTCAAAACATGCACCCACAAAACCACTAACAAATCATGAACAGTATATTTTAAAGGAGAAAGAGAAAAAAAACAGATTAACTGTTTAGGTTATTTCTAGATAAAGCCTGCAGTATAAGGTTGCTATGATAGTTGCACATCATGACCTTTTTAAGTTTAGAATTTAGGTTTGTATAGCTGAGAGCGAGCAACATCTGAATGGCCTGCTCGGCTATGGCCTCATCAGGTACATGGAGGCAGATCTCCCAGAGATAATCCAGGCCAATGAGCTCCGTCTTCTCCACCACCATGGCCACGTTGCTGTGCTTCAAGCGGTGTTCGTACTGGTTGACTCGCTCAAAGAAACACTTGAAGCACATGAAACCTAGAGATGAACATGGCTGCATTTTATATGACAATGAATGTGATGGCATTTTATATGACATCTGAGCTTGAAACAATTTCTAACATACTAACACACAAGAGGAGAGTTCAGAACTAAACATTATGATAGAAAAAAATAAATAATTAATTTTGGCATTGAATTGCATAAATATATTTTTTTAGGATAGATTCCAATAGATGATTCCTTTTGTTTCATAATTCAATTTCATTGACTTACATGACTAAATTATAAAAACATATTCAGTTGGTTTTTTAAAATCTCAGTCTGAAAGCCAACTATTTGAATGATACATTGAGATGAAAGATACTATATTGTGCTGAAAAATAACCTTGCTTGAAATATGCAATTTCGATGAAGCATTTCAAAAAAAAAAAGTGCTAATGTATTAACAGCAGTTGAACAACGTAAAAACAAATCTAATCATAAAAGAGAAAGTTCTTCTCACCGTTCTCACTCAACTTGGCTGGATCAATGCTAAGAATCATTTTCTGGAACATTTGGTTCTGTGTGTCAATGTCAAGGTCAGTGATCCCAAGGCGAAACCATTCGTAACACGTCTGAGAGGAATCAGACATAAAAATGGGATCAGTCATAAATGGCATCAAAACATCAGTCATAAATGGAATTCAAATATAAATTAGGGGCCATCCATATATTAAATATGCATACAATTTTGCATTATCCCCACCTCCTTGCATTTGAGGGACCCCCCCCCCCCAGCGTTTATACAAATCCCCCAACCCCTTTCAGTGCTCGGTTTGCATCTGTTTAATGAGGCTTTGATCTAAAGGCCGACTGAATTTCAGTTTCAGTGCCAAAATGTGCCCTATAATCCCTTTCAGAGCAGTTTCGCCCGAAACGGAACATATAACTTTCTGTTAATTTTCAGTTTCTGCTGAGAGTGAATGAGGCTTTCAGCCTTATACCAGTAGTCGGGCTGTCACTCTGTCTACCAGCAATCCAATATTTATTATTGCTCGACGTCTTGCTGAAATCATATGTTATTTGACTACTCCTCTGTGCACATTGGTCACAGCTGCATGATGACATACTTGTCCAATATTTCCAAAAATAAAATTACAATTACGCTTAGGCAATGGTAAATAGTTTTCTAGAAAAAAAAAGCTAAGGGAATGGTAATATCTATATTATTATTTTGGTTTTAATTTTTTTGAAAATTTTTTTCAAAATTAAATTGGGAAACCCTATATTTATTCAATACATTCATTTCTGACATTCATTTTGATTTATCATTATCATGCCCATAAATGTTGCCAAAGGCAAAGATGAATAGAGTTGTGGGAAAAAAAAATCCATTATATTATATTATAAGATTTTAAAAAATAAAAATTAGCGAGCCTTAGGCTTTTCAATTCATTCATTGAAATCCACAAATATGATAATGAAATAAAATGTTAAAATATCCCATAAAATTATCACGTGTATGGACACAAATTTAAAGACATGGAATAATGAAACCTTTAGTAATTAAAAAAAAAAAATTATTATTTATTTCAATTTTGTATAATTCGGCATTAAATAGCCTTTTATTTAAATCATAAGACTACACATCTGTATCACTGTTTCCTATAATACTTATGTAGTAGGCCTACTGTTTTATCATACTAACACAGCTCAACATTCGTTTAACTTTAATCTGGGTCAAATTTAAAATTAGCAGATCAATGATGATTGTGGATAAATGAAAATTTAAATGTCAACTAGTAAGAACATGGGTTTTAACTAAAATGTATGGGTTAGCGGACCAAAAAGTGCCTTCAAGCCACATGTCTGGAAATTTTACTGGGCCATACTATTAAACAATAGATAGGCTAAGCTTTCCACGATCTGTACCAAATATGTCTAAGTAACGTAATCATATTATATAAGCAAAGGGCACCCAATGGTCTATTTTGGATGAATTCACGCCCCACACCCATTAAAATTTTCACTTACCATACTACTTTAAAATACATTTTCAACAACTTTAAATTACTTTTTAATATGGATGGTAAAATCCAAAGTATTCATTTGACGTTTAACTATTAAAATTTATGAGAATGATATTATTTATAAAAATTATGTAACTATCTAATACTTTCCCATAATTTTTCGGCTTGTGGAAAATGTATGCTCTGAAAAGTTTGGAAATATCTAAATTTGTTGGTTTCGTCTGAAAGGGTCAATAAGCTCTTGGTTTTGGCAGAAGTTAATTATTAACTTTCGGTCTGGTTTCTGGTTCGGCCAAAACCACAAAAATCAAATTTTTGGGGTCACTACTTCACAACATGCCAGTTTCAATCAGGGATCGCACTTGCTTTGGCCGGGCATGTTGCATTGGAGCATTCGTGCTGTTTCTCATACAGCCCAGCCGTTGACCTACTTTTCGCAAAAGTGGTATTTGAGCCAAGCTTTGACTCCTGAGTCACTGGCTGGTCAAGTTGGTGCTGGGCTGCACAATATCGCGCAAGGATATCTGCTCTCTCGTTTTAAGTCACCTCCACCTTATGTCAATTAATATATTCATCAAGTGCAAAATAGTAACTTTCTTAGACTTAATGTTACTGGATGTATTAACTGTAACTTCCTCATGACTCAGTGTTACTGGATGTATTAAAAAAACATCAATGGAACCATCAGTAGATTTAATATATATTTTAGCTCATCCTAGTGATTGATCAATGCATCCAGTCTATGTCAAGTTTATTTACACACCTCTCTATCCCATTCACAAGCTTTCTGATTAGCCCCCAGAGTAGTCCAGATGTCTCTGGCACGGTTCCAGACCAAGTACAGGTCTCCAGCTTGAAGAACATAACGCAGGAAACTCAGATGGGTTGAAATGTACTGGAAAAGAGTTTTTAGCATCACCCAAATAGTATAGAAACAATAATGCCCCATGATAAACTATTACCACTCTATCATGTACCTTAATAATTAACTATAACTACTCTGTCATGAACTTATGTCATCATAATTAACTATAACCACTCTGTCATGAACTTATGTCATCATAATTAACTATAACCACTCTGTCATGAACTTATGTCATCATAATTAACTATAACTACTCTGTCATGAACTTATGTCATCATAATTAACTATAACCACTCTGTCATGTACCTTAATAATTAACTATAACTACTCTGTCATGAACTTATGTCATCATAATTAACTATAACCACTCTGTCATGTACCTTAATAATTAACTATAACCACTCTGTCATGTACCTTATGTCAACACAATAAACTGTAACCACTCTGTCATGAACCTATGCCAACATAATAAACTATAACCACTCTGTCATGACCCTAAGCCTGGTTATAGTTTATTATGTTCTCTGTCATGAACCCAAGCGTTATTTTGTTTCACTATATTGTGTAGAGTGTTCAAAAATAAATTTGATGAAAATTTGATCGTGTGAACTGAAAAAAAAATTCAACCAAACTTCCGTTCGACCAAATTTCGGTAGATCAATTTTCCATCGACTAAATTTCTTTCAAACAAATTTCCGGTAATCATAATAAACTATAATTTTTCTGTCATGAACCTCTGCCAACATAATAAACTATAGCCACTCAGCCAACATACTAATTAAAGGAAAGAAAAAACATTTACTGCAGATGTTAAAAAAAAATATTTAAATATTCACGACATTATCCATAAAGAAATAAGTTCATGATGCTACTTCAGCTATTTAAATAAATGTTATCAAGGTTTCTTTTCTACCTGATGTGCCACATACGGTTTCTAGAGGTAATATTTTATAATTGATTCTTGTTTAAAAATTACTTTGAGCCTAGAATTAAGTTTAGAAATATGCTAAACAATGCCATTTATCTTAAGAGTTAAGTTTAGAAATATGCTAAACAATGCCATGTATCTAAGACTAGGACTTGCACAGTTATATATCATAACCCTCTTTGTATCAGAGTCCTAGTCTGAGACAGAGAAAATTAATTGGACAAATATTCACTATTCTTACATCAGAATGTGGATATCTTCCGTCCACCATGGTTGTTGGTTTCAGCTGGCCATCTCCAACCTGGGACGCGGCAAGCTTGTGACATTTGACCAGACTGTTGGTGACCAACTTGATGACATCGCTGCCTTTATTCAACTCACTGATGACACTCTGTGGATGTTGGTACAAATAGAAATTAAATCAATCTTTAAATTTGGTTTAAATTAAATTGTAAAAAATGTAATTCGTTATGTGTTTAATAGTGATATTATTAATCGTGTATGATGGTGATATGATTAACAGTATAAATCATGATTTAATTCGGACCGATAAAAATTCATGATTCAAATTTTTTAAAATTATTTTAATTATATTTATTTAAAGGCTCTGACTAAAAAATAACATCTTTTTGTTTTTATTAATTATTAGTCTCACTATATGTAATTTCTTAATACATAATTATGATTGCAAAATTTTATAACAATTATTTTAATTTCACTTTTAAGTGTTTGGAAATTAGAAATAGACTTCTGGTTGAGACAGCTGGAAAATTAGTTATTTTATTCAAAAATTTTTTAATCAGGAATCTTTGGTGAAGAATATTAATTTATCATAATGTAGTTAATTTTATTTAAATCAATTTGCTGGATTTAAACCCTCTTGATACTTATTAGACTGTCTGTGCTAAGAAGAGGAAGCCCTTTTCACAAGCCCTACGCTCACTTTGCAAAAACATATATACAAAATAAAATTATCGCTTTACAAATATAAAACCGTATATATTCTTGTAGGGAATGAAATGAACTAATATGAATCATACTGAAGTCTCAACATTTATGCAAATTAGAAATCCTTATTTGCATAATTTATTGTTTTTACACTTAGAATAAACTACTTTACTATAGTCTCTATCTATTGTGGAATTGAGTGACATTGACTGATGACAATATTATGGCATTTATTTGTAATGATATTGATAATTTGAAAGTATTAAAAATTTAATTGAAATTCTAATTCATATATGATATGGCGGTATTATTGACTCGAACAAAGGTGATATTATTGACTGTGTACAAAGGTGATATTATTGACTGTGTCCAAAGGTGATATTATTGACTGTGTATGACGGGAAATATTTTGTTAATGCCCTAAAGCAGATTGAATAAGTGAGGCCGAAGTCTATGATATTACCTTGTAATCCCAGTCTATGACATTACCTTGTTATCTCAGTCCATGACATTACATTGTTATCTCATTCTATGACTTACCTTGTTATCCCAGTCTGTGACATTACCTTGTTA
Source organism: Lymnaea stagnalis (assembly GCA_964033795.1). NCBI lineage: Eukaryota > Metazoa > Mollusca > Gastropoda > Lymnaeidae > Lymnaea > Lymnaea stagnalis. The sequence continues at coordinate 862,490 of CAXITT010000058.1, forward strand.
TCTCAGTCTATGACATTACATTGTAATCTAAGTCTATGACTAACCTTGTTATCTGTTTTCTGCACAGTATTCTTAATAATGTTCTTGCTTATAGACATCAGCTGTCTTAGCGCTGGCAAGACACAGGCACACTGCATTCAAATAAAAATTAACATTCACAGAAATAGATGTAACTGTCAGTTTAACTAAATATAACCGTCAATTTATTGATATTAAATAAAATTTTAGAAAAAGTAAATACAAATGATATTTTATAACAATAAATATAACCTTTAAATCAATAGAAATAAATACAACTGACTATAATATAATAGATATTAAATGAAATGTTACTGAAATTTTAATAAACTAACTATAAAATGACAGTAAAATTGCCTGGGGATAGATTAAAACAAATCTACATAATAATTTGTTCAAGGGATTAACATGATTAAGTCTGTTCCCATATTTGACAGTACTTTCAGATGTGGAACTCACCTTCTTGATGTCCTCCACACATTTGGTGACATACTGCAGCTTGACCTGTTCCTTCACTGTGTAGGAATCTGACAATATGGCATGGTGTTCATCAAGGGCTTGTTCCACCAGGGATGTGCTCAGAGCTGGAAGGTGGGCCAGGTCCCACAGCAGCTCAAGAACCTGAGGTTTTAACATATAGTAATTTCAATATCAATTTTTGTTTTTTTTCGTTTATGGAAAATTTGTTAAAAATATGACTTATTATTGACTTTTCCATTAGTGTTAGGACAGAAATGTTTATTTGAAATAAATCAATTTACATTGATCCATTTTTTGGTCGATATGATTTAGTGGGGCCACACTTACCACAGTGGTTAACATTACCTTTAAACACGGACCATGCCTACCATCATGGTTAACATTACCTTTAAAAATGGGTCACACTTACCCTGGTGGTTGTCTTCGCCACCTTCGCATCTTTCCCAATCTTGCCAATGAGACTGAGAAGTTTCTCTCTGGTCTTGTCACTGTCATCTTGCCATTTCTGGACAACATTAAGTTTTTAATTATACATAGCAGATTGAACAGAAGACATTGAGTAGTGAATTGAATGTCATTCACCATCCTGGGATGTTAACTCTAGTTGAGTGATGTAAGTTAAGAATCTATTCAAATTAACACAAGTGAAATGTGTCTCTAAATTCAACATTAACACAACTGAAATGTGTCTCTAGATTCAACATTAATACAAGTGAAATGTGTCCCTAAATTCAACATTAACTCTCTGCAGTCCGACTATAGAGAAATGGTACTTATATGTACCATAGATTTTGTGGGTGGGTTATTTATTTTTTAATTTTAATTTTTAATTAAAAAAAATTATATATTATATTTTAATAATTTGTGTCATTGGTTTAAGTATTTGTAAAAATATTAAAATTATTACAAAATTTGAAATTACTATTAAAAAAAAATATTTTTGGAAACTTAGTCAGCGCGGAGTATCCATTGAAAGCTTCGCCGATTTCCAAAAAAACAAAATAATATTAGTGTCACAAAAAAAATAATTACTGGTATTAATATGGTCAAATGATTTTAATTTCCCGATTTATCACGGAATTATTTGTTTTTCTAATGTAATGTATCCAAATGGAGACTCTAATCATGAAATTTATCCCGATTTGTATATAAAAGTACCGACTAATGCTATCGTAAACAAGTAAGTTTAGTTTTAATTATCATTTCCCGACTATAAAATTAATAATAAAATAATAAAGTGATATTTTTATAATTTTAATCGGCTGAATTATATAATATTCATTTATACTTATATTGATATATTCTATTTGAATTTTTTGAGTTTCAATAATTTTATAATAAATAAAAAGCGTGGCTATGCGAAATAAATATTTTCTAAAAATAGCGGGAAAACTCCGGCCGATAAGAACTTGCGTACTTAAAATGAAATTAAAGTTAAGGACATCTGAGTTATTAACTAAATATATTTCTTTAAAATATGTTATAGCCAAGAATAATCTTCTACATTTTCTAATATTACATAATAGAAATGTTTTTAAATTTAATTATCATTATCGCTAGTCACTAGTATTAGTAGAGACTACTGTCGGCAGAATAAAAAACAAAACATTTATGTTTTTATTAAAAGCTTCTTAACTCTAATGGGAAGGAGGAGAGAGAGATAAAAATGCAGATATTGGATCAAGAAGCCCTTATTCCTTATTGATCCTAAATATTAAGCCTGGACTCCACCCTTTTACTGAGTTACAGAGTTACTGGATGAATAGCTTTAAAGATTTTACCCTAAAAATTAGTGGTGGTAAGTTTTAATCCAATCACTTGGTAGCAAAATGCATAAAGAATAAACTCACAATATTGTTATAACATATGTTATAATGTATTTTCTATGTACAATGGTTTACTTTTATACTAATTTAGGCAATGGACTCCACCCTTTTACTGAGTTACAGAGTTACTGGATGAATAGCTTTAAAGATTTTACCCTAAAAATTAGTGGTGGTAAGTTTTAATCCAATCACTTGGTAGCAAAATGCATAAAGAATAAACTCACAATATTGTTATAACATATGTTATAATGTATTTTCTATGTACAATGGTTTACTTTTATACTAATTTAGGCATTTGGACTAGGATTAATGGTATTTTCCCTTACTGATAGCATACTATTACTGATACCATTAGTGTTAATTTAATTATGAATCAATCAATTTTTTTTTTTCACAGGTTCTTTATTGAGTGAATATTCTGTGTTGAAAAATCTTACCTAATCTTATGATGAAATCAAGTCCAGGACAAGCTCTTATTTATCAAATATAATTATTATAATAAAACTGCAGATTGTTTTAAGAAATAATATTTGTTCAGAGTCCATAAATATTATTAAGGAATACTGTAGTTTATCGTCCTGTGTTATGTGAGTATTATAACAAAGATATGTAAAAATACCAGTACATGGGAAAAAGTATATCACATTAGTGAGGAATGGATCGTATTTGACATTAATATCAAAATTAGCATTAATGTACTGAAACATTACAATTTTTTTTAACTTTGACATCAGGGAATACCACTATTTTAAAATTAAAAACAAAAACAACATTGACTCTTGTTTTGAGTTATTTATATAATCATCAAATTTTCCTTAGTTATCTTTTACTCAAGAATTATTAAGAAATATATTGAATATACAAATCTATAATTTTTTCCTTCATACTGTGTGAAAATTTTGTCAAAACTTTGCATAAAATGAAAAAAATTAATTCTCCAATAATGTTTCAATTATTTTTATAACTAAGAAAATAAAATATACAAAAAATATCTAATGATAGCTGAGTCACAGATGAACAAGTTAATATATTTAACTGATCAGATCAGAGCTATTTCAGATCAGTTAATTAATTATTTTAAAAAATCACCTTAAGATTTTTAAGAAATGTGAAAAAAACGTCAGACTGCAGAGAGTTAACATAAGTGAAATGCGTCTCTAAATTCAAAATTACAATCATTGTATTAAATATTCAGTATTCCAGATTTTATAACATATTACAATATTTCCCCACACATTTAAGCTGATCACATCCAACTTGATCATATTGCAGTTGATCACAAGTTAGTTGATCACATCCAAGTTGATCACAAGTTAGTTGATCACATCCAAGTTGATCACATCCAAGTTGATCACATCTAAGCTGATCACATCCAAGTTGATCACATCCAAGTTGATAACATCTTATCTGATCACATCTAATTGAACAAGTTTACCACCAACCTTCTGAATAAGCAGGAAGAGATGCTCTAACTGGTTCGATTCAAATTTAACTGCTGCCGCCGCTATGATGGAGTGAATGTTGTCTATGACATTGTTGGTCTGTCCATTCTAAATTGAATAAAAAAATTAATTGCAATTAACAGTTTATTAATACGATAACAAAAATTATTTAAAATTCTGCTTGTAAATATTTTTAAGTTTAAGTGAAGAGTTTATTTGAAGCAAATCTTGAAGAACACTGATGACATGGCTGTAATGACCTGGGTGTAACAATATGGGTGTATAGTGTCATCATAGAAATATTCCTTGGTCTGTAATCTGATCAAACTAAATCAAATAAGAATGCAACCATTTACCTGCATCTTCCAAATCATTGACAGTTCATCCAAAGAAAGTTTGGCCCCAAGAAACTCAACTATGCCTTTGATTTTGTCACAGTACTGAGCTTGGTCAATGTTGCCTGTGGGTAAAGGGAAGTAATAAAACACAGTATTAAGCTTGGTCAATGTTGCATGTGTGTAAGGGAAAGTAAGAGAAATAATAATAAAACACAGTACTGAGCTTGTTCAATGTTGCCTGTGTGTAAGGGAAAGTAAGAGAACTAATAATAAAACAAAGTAACGAGCTTGGTCAATTTTGCCTGGTTCAAAGGAAAATAAGACAATACTAAAACACTATGAAACTTTATTCTTTAAGTCACTCAAATAATAAAACATAACAAGATTATAAGATTATTTATAAAACACTATGAAATTTACTTCAAATTAGTCAAACAAATAAGAAGATTACACCCCTGTCCCACCATGACACCACAGTACATACCTTATATTACATTCTAATCTATAACCCCATGCTTACCCTTCAAGAGACACTCACATTACACCACACCACAATACATCTTATATTAGACTCTAATCTATGGCACTATGGTTCACCTTCAAGAGCAATTGATAAAATCTTATTTTCCACCAGCCAATCGAGAATTTTCTCCTCTGAAATAATAGCAGCAGATTTGCCTTGTCTTGTACCACTGAGTTCATCTATTAACTTTGTCACCTGTGGGTAATGAAACCATAGAATGTATAAAAATTGCATTATAATTCAGGTTGATTTTTCTGTTACCATCGGTCGTTGCCATTAATGAATATGAGGTCTGGGTGGCGGTCAAAACCCTTGCAGATGATTTTAGCTATGGGGCCATAGGCGACCATTTTGTGTCCCCCGCTTACGCCCCGACCGGAAAACTCCATGGGCGGTGGGGGGATGTAACACAACACCTTTCCCCTGGAGAGGAAGTAAAGCCGTTCAGACCCAAGGAGAGTGGACCGCGAACGCTTAAAACGCAGCGTTTTCAGTCGACCGGATGTCCCACAGGCCAGGGGGGGAGGTTCCCGATGTGCTTCCGGGGAGACCGGGCGTAGGGCAGGGGGGGTGGGGGGTTAAGAGCTTATGCTCGACGACCCACCGCCGCCATCTCCAATGTGATGTTACCATCAGTCAAATTGACTACACTGAGATTTCCCAACAACACTCTGTAAACCAGCTTTCATGAAAGAAAATGACAACATTTACATTTCACAACATTCTTGAAGGCAGCTATCACAAAAGAAAATTATATACAAAGTAACCTGTAATCAAACCTAATTCTAATAAATGTATAGTGTATTTTTTTTGCTCCCTTTTAAACCTGTCCATTATATAGAACATACAAACCTTTCACTTATACTAAACCTGTCCCATATAAATAACCTACAAGCCTTTCACGTATACTAAGCCTGTCCATTATATAGAACATACAAGTCTTTCTTTTATACTAAACCTGTCCCTTATAAAGAACATACAAGCCTTTCTCTTATATTAAACCTGTCCATTATATAGAACAAACAAGCCTTTCACTTATACACTAAACCTGTACATTATATAGAACATATGTATAGTTTACTTTTTTTGCTCCCTTTTAAACCTGTCCATTATATAGAACACATGAAGCTTTCACTTATACTAAACCTGTCCCTTATATATAACATACAAGCATTTCACTTATACTAAACCTTTCCCTATAAAGAACATACAAGCCTTTCACTCATATCAAACCTGTCCAATATATAGAACATACAAGCCTTTCACTTATACTAAACCTGTCCATTATATAGAACATACAAGCCTTTCACTTATACTAAACCTGTCCCTTATAAAGAACATACAAGACTTTCACTTGTACATTGACAAATTGGAAGGGTAACTGTAATCTATTCCTCTTTGCCTCTAGAGAGATCTTGGGAGGGTGAGTAAAAGTCAATCCATTTTTATCAATACGGGGCAGTACTCCTTGGTACTCTCCCTTGTACTGAGGTTGCTCTAGTTGATGATTGTCCCAGGGGATCTGTGTGTTGGCTTAACCCACACCATCACACTTTCAGGAAAAGCCCCTAAGTAATATACCCACCCCCCCTCCCTCAAACTATGACAGTGACTCAATGATCCCCAAGAAATAACATGAATCATTCATTTTGCCATTATGATTTCCTAAAGAGAATACAAATTCTAAAACTAGACTAGCAACTTCTAAATATTTTGAAAGATTATTTCATAGAATAGAATTACAATAACACACATTCATTTGAAACTGATTTAAACTAATGACAAATTTATGGCTCCTCTCAAAAAACAGATTTGAGAACAAATTTTTTTTCAAACACACCTCTTTGAGAGCATTCATTTTAGCATTAAAATGAGGTGACTTCAGCATTCTTAGTGTAACGGTCAGACGTAGATCATCCAGTTTATCCACATCCAGAGGCCACATCTGCAGGCACAGCAACTTCATTGAACTCAACAGATCTGAAACACTGCCGATTTTCTGGAGATAACCCATGGGAATTAAGAAATAAGTTGAATAGATTAATCTAACTAATTATTGTTGAGGATTTTCAAAAAGATTTCATTAGGTAAAAAAAAATGTAAGTATTTTAAAATACTATTTTTTTGTTCTGAAGGATAAAATTCTTAAATAATTACAACAACTATTCTAACTTGACAGTTTTGTCAAGATTTTTTAGATGGTTGTTGTTTAGTTCATTCTGAACAAGACTTATTATTTTACCTGGCATTTGTTTTATATAGATTTCATTTTATTTGTTTCGTGTTATGTGATATATAAATAAAAGTAACCCCTTTGTTACTCTGTCACTTAATTTGTCTTATTTATACTTATCAATAGTGTATTTAAATTAGTCTCTTTGTTGATGGATACCAATTGCACTTCTGGTAAATAAAACTTCTATCCTCGACATGTGCCAAAATTATTTTTCAGTTTATTTTAACATTCAACCTAAAAAAACGTCATTCCTTGCAAGGGTTTATAAAGTGTGAAATAACTTTTAGAAAAATCTTGGTTAACATAATCTTTTAACACAAACCATTTTTGGATAAGCCCCCCATGGGAAATAATACGAGAAGAATCTTGACAAACCTTTTCTTTGAAATCTTTTTCTTCTAGGGCCTGTATTGTTTTAACAGCTTTCTCCATGCCTGGTCGTAACATTGCTTTCATCACAGTTGGACTTAAGAACTCAGCACATGCCCCAAATGGCCGTAACAACAATGACATGTTCTGTCAAGATTTAAAAAAAAAAAATAACTTCTTAACTTTTATGCTGTGCATTTCAATCTTTAAATTTTTCTACAGTCAATGGTAATTATTCAACAGAGTGAAATTCAATGCCTAAAACAATGTGAACTCAAATTTGACTCACCAAAATATCAACATCTTCTAAATCTAAGTGCTTTTTGACCAGATCAAAGCCATCTTGAAATGCAAACTAAACAAAGAAATAAAATCATAATTGATTGAATTAATATTTCATGCTCTGATAAATAAACAGTCAATGGTAATATGGAACTTTTCTTCTGGGGTCTTTTTATGTTATGTACACTAAAAAGTTCAATGGGTCAGTATACATATTTAAACAAGTACATCATTCATTCATTACAGCTTTTCAAATGAGTTCATTCACTATGAAAATCTACACTCATTCATTACAGTTATTCACATAAGTGTTCATTCACCGAGGAGACCTACAAAGTGGAAATTCTCTATAAACTAAGCTTTTTCATTAAAAAAAAATGCATCTACAAATCTGGAGCACTAGAAATGTATTTAAAGAGTTATACTTTTTAACATTGGAAATTTATCATTAGAGCTATGCTTTGTAGAATATTACATCATTTAATTTACGAAATAGTTGAACAATATTTGAAAAGCCTTGAAATATAAAGACAGGACAATTAAAAGAATGTCTTGCCTGGATGCTTTCTTAGGTAGACAAGACAAGTAACAACAAAGAATAAGAAATTGAGGAGTTTTATCATTCTGAAAATTGTATAATTTAAAAAAAAATTTGTTACGGTAAAATTTATACTACAATTTTAACAATTTTGTTAATTAAAAAGGGAACAAGCTACCATGACTTACTGTGTTGATTAGATTGGTCAACCAGCCGTATGGAGTCTGCGGTGATCAACATAAATATACATTATTAGCAAAAATAGGTGGAATACAATTTTTATGACAATATAATTTCATTTAAGTAAATTGTTTTAGTAAATGCTTTGTTGCTTTAAGACTTAAGAAATATAAAATATATTTCAAAATAAATGAAACAATATAATAATAACATGTGATGGCAGCATTTATTTTTGTTTGTAAGAATTGCTTCTCAAGTCAACCTACGTTATTATTCTTGTGGGCACTTGATGAAATGGTAGCTGGTGGTTCAGTGCCCCCAAACCTCTCCTCCCATGTTATTCTACTGTCTCTCTTGTTTTGGTTTTTCACTTGAAATTCAGTATCTGGGCTAAAGGCCTGAGGGAAAACATTTTGATATATACACGAATTGGAATTCAGTATCATGGCTAAAGGCCTGAGTGAACACATAAAGATATACTCACTAATTGAAAATTCAGTTTATGGGCTAAAGGCCTGAGAGAAAACATTTTGATATATACACGAATTGGAATTCAGTATCATGGCTAAAGGCCTGAGTGAACACATAAAGATATACTCACTAATTGAAAATTCAGTTTATGGGCTAAAGGCCTGAGAAAAAAAACTGTATGAGAAAAAGTATGAAAGTTCCTTAAAATTGATTTCCAAAACATGCATCCACAATTGATGTTTCTCAAGTTTACCCCAACCTTGATTAACACATTTCCATCTATAAATATTACCCCACAATTTCAAATGCTCATTGAAAAATCTTAGCAGCCTCAACTGTTTTTTTAAATTATAATCAATAAAGAATAATTAATTCCAATGTAACAAAAAAGATGGAATAGCCAAAGTTCTTACCAATTTTAGACAGTCCATGAGAATAGGATGAACAGTAGGTTGTTTCAGGGAAGCTACAACCAATTCTATTAGCAACCCAAGCATGTTAAAGATGCCTTCTTGGATCTCTATACCCCACTTGTGAACAGCATTGGATGTTAAAAGCTGAAAAGAAAATAAACCGTTGTGACAAAACTAATTTTTCTTTTTAAACAGATGAACTTTTCATATTTTCATCCAGTAACTACCATTTAAAAAATAAATAAATTTATATATAGCGACATTTATTAAAATAAAGTATCTCTAACAAATTAAAAAAACAACAGGTGAAAAGTTAAAAAATCAGATCCCTAAAATGGATAATTGTGTGCCAAAACTATGAAATTAAAATTCCTGTATGTTTAATCAGGAAGTGTGTCCGTTGGGATTTTTTTTTTTATTGCTGTGGGGTTTCGTAGGGTCGTAGGTTCAGTGTGCACATTACCTTGTTGAAAGCTTCAGGCATGCAGCGGTCAATGAAGCGTTTACAATGCTCATCACTCTCAGCTAAACCTTTAGAGAATAGAGTAGTAGTCTGCTTTTACTTATGTTAAAAAATATATTACATTAAAAAATTAATGGTTTCCTGCTAGAGTGCAGACATTGTCTATTGATATTGATAATGAACAAATATAAAAAACAGAATCCCCAGCAAATTCTTAAGATGATCACATAGGATAAATAATAAATATATAGGACTATATAAACTTATAGGGATATTAGGATTATATAAACTCATAGAAGTAAATAAACTGAATCATGCCTGTGACATTAGAAACATTGATGAAAGAGAGAAATGATTTGTTTTGATAAAGTGACATTCTTAGTAAACAATGGGTTAACACAGAAGTTCCAAAACTGTATTCCACAGTACCCTGCGCAGCCATGACTTCCTCACAGGGGCACCATGAAGTGTTTACAAATCTAGCAGACTTGCTGCAAGCCAGAAACTCTTGTTTTAATACAGTTTTATGTAATCTTTACTAACTTTATACAAATGTCAATTTATAATAAGTGTCCATTTAACAAGGTAACATTTTCAAAAGATTAAAAAGAGTTCTGTTTTGTTTACCAGCTTCCATAAGTCGCGTTGAAGCAATAAGACATTTCCCTAATGATTCTTCTTTTTTAAAGGGAATATTCCACATCTCTGTGAACACACGTCCCTCCAATTCATAGAGGTTAGTGACAGGAAATTCCATGTTGCTTGCTTCATCCATAGCTGCTGCTTCACAAGTAAGCTGATCAGTCTACCAAGTACAAAATATTTATTTATTACTTTATACACATTAAAATGTAAAAACAAATTATTATGAACTTTGTTTTACTAAATACTGTTATGAAATTTTTTCTCATCACAAAATCCATCCAGCCTATGTTTCTTAGAAAATATTATAAGTTTGGTAATTTCCATTTTCCAATTTGCCAGGATGCCTAACGCATGATTTCATGCCACATCATTTTAATTAGTAAATAGTAAGAGATTCATGATAGCCCAGGGGTCTCAAACTCGCGGCCCCCGGGCCATTTGGGGCCCACAAGAAGATATTTTGTTGCCCGCCACATGACAGCAAATTTTAGTGTAATGCGGCCCGCGAGTTTTCCCTGTTCTCATGTCTATAATGTGATCCCCGTGACAGTTTTGGTCGAATCTCACGACTAGTCTAATTCTGATTTTTATTATGTTTGCATAGATTTGGACGTTGATTATAATGGTAAAAACTGTTTCAAAACCGGACTAAAAGTTTTTATTTTATAGCATTTTATGAAATAAACATGGCCAAAGTGTGGTTTTCAGAAACATTTTAAAAGTCAGTTAGTGGGTAATGCACAACCATAATTGTGTAAATCGTAGCCACAGCATCAAAGAATCCCTATTAAAAGTGCCCCTACTGTCAACGAGTGAGGGAAATTTCAAGCATGACAGCTTGGTTCCACTTCAAAATAGGTTTAGTCAAAAAAGGCCCCTTTTCTGCGATAAAAAAAATAAAAATTCATTCTCCCTACAATAGCATCTGCCTTCACATCAATATTTCATAAATATTGCCTGCTCCTGCCTAATGTTTGAACACGTTTTAGCCTTCAAAGCCTTCATGGAGAAGGATGGGGTGGTTGTTCCTGTACTACGTGAACCAAATTGCTTATCAGGGGTGGCTTGTCAGTGTTGCCTATGACAATGTCGCGCAATCTGCACGGACTTGTGTTATGGTTCTTTGAGAAACCTCTGCCATTTCCCAAAATGAAAAGTACTCATGGATTTAGAGACATCATTCAGTAGTGAGTATACTGATGCCATTGCAAAGCTACAGGAAGGATATGATCGCATGTTTTTAGATTTCAAAACACACAGTGCCACTTTTCAAATTTTTTTAACACCCCCCCACATAACTTGCGTTTTAAATGGAGCGGATTGATCTTCAGTGCAATTCTAAGTTAAGGGAGTGAATGGAGAAACAGACAAGCATGGACAATTTATGAGAGCGTTGCACTCCACCTTCACTAAGATTTCCAGGTTGCTCAAGCGGATCATGTGCTTTTTTGGGAGTACCCATCTGTATGAAAAGCTCTTTTCCAACTATGAAATTTAACAAGTCAAAGTTCAGGGCGAAATTACTGATGAGCATCTTCAAGCTATACTGAGGGTCTCAGTGGCTTCTTCACTCTAGCCAAATGTTGCTCAGTTGTGTAAGAAGAAACTCTGCCAGGTCTCTGGCAACTAGGAGTAGGGGGAAGAAAGTGAAGCCTAGGTCTTGAGAACCCTTAATGTTTTATTTTGTTATTAATAAAGGTTGAGCAGACTGCACCAGTTGTACTTTATTGAATTTGATATCATTTTTTTTTTTTCTTGATGCGGCCCAGTCTCACTCAGACTCTACCTCTTGCGGCCCCCGGATGATTTGAGTTTGAGACCCCTGTGTTAGCTGGATCTTTATTAGAAGAGTTGTCTTTCCCTTACAGCTCAAGAGGTCCATTTTTGGTACACCCTCATTTGTAATATAAGGGTTGTGTGCCCATTTTCTCATCCAGCACAGTTTCTTTACAAAATAGACAGAGATGGGGAGACAAAGTAACAAATTAAAGACAATGTTTAGGGCTCTAATATTAAATAACTAGACTTTATGTGCAATTATGTCTCTTATTTTTTCTGTCATTTTCCAAGTTATCTTGATATGACTCAAATAGCACAAACTAACATGTTATATGTTACATGTGTTCTCCTGTTTACCATGGTCTTATATTTTACACAATGACTAGGCCTAATTGAATACATTAATTTTTATTACATTTAATTACTTGTGCATGATTAGATTAATAATGAATATACAAGTAACATCCAGATGAAGAATGCAAAGATTTCACATGCAATTTAAATAACTGCCTACATTAGAGTGCATTTATAAATATAAGTATTCAGCAAATTAGCTGGTAGAGGAGTGTAAGTTGTGGCAGCTTTCCCTAGGACCATTTCTGGTAACATGGGGCCTATTCCAAAAGATTAAAAGATCTGTATTATTATTTTAATGGTGCATTCATGTCAAATTTTCCCTTTGATATGTAATAAATGATTAAATATAATGCCTACCAGAATCAAGTTCTCGCTTTATCCTGGTAGCTATAAATTTGTGAAATGTGAGTTTTAACAGTTTTTTTTTTTACAATAAGCAATGTCTCATTATGTCTCCAGATTTTTTCAACTAGTATTGCTGTTACTGGGTATCCATAAAATAACATCCGCATAACTTAACTGTAAGTCGCAGCATAACCTGTTTCTTAATTTTCCATGTCAGCTGTCTTATTTACATTAGTGTCAGTAGGCCTAATAATTGATATTAATAATATTTTTTTTTCAATTACTTTTTATATTGATTAGATACCAGATACAGCTAGCAAAGATAAGCAATATAACTCTGATAATCTATCTTCATTAAGATGCGTCATGTATGGTGATGCCATAAGCCTTTGCAGCTTGTCAGTGCATATCAAAGTAATTTATGAAAAGTTTTATCTTTCATCCACAATGTCCTAGCTGAATGATAATTGGTAGAAATAGAGACAGGGTATACCCTACTATTGCAGGAACATGTCGAGACTCCCACATACAAGAATACTTGGACTAAAATGCAGTTAGCGGCTGGGCCGTCAATGTCTTCCATGGTATTTAGGTCATGATGGGTGTCCCCCAGGTCAACACCAGGTACCATTTCTCAAAACATTTCAAAATTTACCTATGTATTTATTTGATACGTTTTGTCCCCTCATTTTCTAAAAGATTGAAATTATGCCTTAAAAGATAGGGCGGGGGGGTCTCCCATCTCTAGAAATTATTATTTTTCTTATTTTTGTATTGAAATTGGGAAAGGGGGGGGGGGAGGAGTTTCCCCTCCCCAGAAAATTATGTTGATATGTCCCGCTAAATTGCAACATTATAATAATATAAATGGTTGGCATATGGGTATTTTGTTTTCAACCATTAAAAAAACAGCCATTTTAGCCATTATTATTTTTCTTATTTTTGTATTGAAATTGGGAAAGGGGGGGGGGGGGGGGGAGTTTCCCCTCCCCAGAAAATTATGTTGATATGTCCCGCTAAATTGCAACATTATAATTATATAAATGGGTGGCATATGGGTATTTTGTTTTCAACCATTAAAAAAACAGCCATTTTAGCCATGCGCACATCTTTTTCCGGTGTTGATCTTGGAGTCTCAGCAAGGATGATTTTCCTTTTTATTTCTTTTGGAACATGTAAGTTGAATTTTAATAAACTGAATGGAAAATTTCATTAAAAATTATTTCATAATAACTGTATTGATCGTCAGGTTATATTTTTGATGCAAATAACGCTTGGCGAAGAACCGGAAGTTATCATTCTCATTGTTCAGGTCCATCGATTGTCCCGTCACCATGAGTCCAGTGTTGGGATTCCTCCAAGTGATGCCACTGCAGTTAGGTGAGACAACTCTTGGCAAACCCATACCGTTAACTTCAAATTTACAGAATATGTGTAAATTTGAAGGCATTCATTCATAGAAATGTGAACAAAAAGTTTTGGCCGATTTTGAATTCTTAGTATTTGCTAAATCAAAACAAACTATTTGCAATAGTTTATGCCAGGCCTGCACAACTCATAATGTAATGCAGGCCGAAATACTTCATGAAAAACTTTTTTGCCAGCCAAAAGAAAATAGTACAAGGGGGAAAACTATTAAGAAAATACTAAATGATGATAAAGAATATTTTGTTACTTCATGAGCCGCAAAGTGGGTGCTGGCGGGCCGCATGTAAGTTGCGCAGGCCTGGATTAGGCCCTCAATGTCAGAGTAAAGAGTAGGCTACACTAAGACTAAGAGTAAGAGTCAGTAGAAAAAGTATGAAAAGAGAGAGGGAGGGTAACCTTCATAGTATGATAGCCATTTAAAATCATGGGGCTTACTGATGCTAATGCCCCTTTGTATAGCAAAGTTACTTCACCCATAAGTTGTCAGAAAAACTAGTACTATAGTGAGCATACTGTACTGTAACACACCTTTTTAGTTGTGAACTGACCACCTGTGTCATGACACACTTCTTCTTCATAAGATGGTGGCAACTGGGGTCCATACGATCTGTTTGATGATATGGTTCCATCTTTTAGGTCAACATCCATCTCTTCAACGCCATCATATGAAGAGGGTGGTTCGTTTGTCAAAATGGCAACAGCATCACTTGGATCATTCTTAGCCATGCGCAGGGCTCTTCGAACCTCAGATTCAGAAGGAAACCCCATTGCAAGAATCATCTGCACATTTTCATCGCTTACAAAATTGTTATCCATGGTGAATTCAAAATATAGCAAGGTCTAAAATAAGCATTAAATAATTTAAAAACAACTAGTCATTTCTAAAAGCAATTGAAATAATGAACTTCACTAGGGTCTACATATTTCATATATCATATATTGTGGGGAAACTAGAGTTGTTCCGCCATCTTGCAAATTCAAGTCTCTGATTTTCTCGCTTGAAGAGTACATCCGGATGATTAAAAAAAAAAAAGGATTAAGAGGTGGGTGGCAAGGGGCTTACATCCCGGACATGAAATCTGGGTTACCAGAACTTGGGAAATTTCCCAAGATCTTGGGATTCTTGACGTCTTGTGGAGAGGGGGCAGGTATGAATTCACCAAACTGGGAAAATCAAGAAAAAAATCAAATGGTACAATCAAATTTTTAACTTGTTGAGACTAAAGTATCCTGAATTTTAAGGACTGACTACAGCAGGACAAAGACAATACAAATTCTAACTTTTGCAAATGCTGCAAATTTACAATGAAACATGTAAATAGGCTAAAGAAACATCAACACATGGAAAAAACATAAAAATAATTGTGAAATTGTAAATTCTCTCTTGGATTATTCACTTAGCATAAGTCAATTAATTAACACTTAAAAAAACACAAAAAATGAAAAAAATAGCAAAGAGGGAGTTGTTCATGGCTGGATATTTTTGCGCACACATTATGGGCCACCTTTCATTCACGCTCACCATTTTCTGGCCGTTTGGAAAAGGTCATGACCTGATAGTCAAATAGCTTCAAAAGTGGCAATGAAAAAAAAATTAGGCTCATGTTATTCAAGATGGGATCACATACAGATCAAATGCTGGATACAGATTTAGAAGGTGCTTGTCTGTGTGTGCTGAAGCCCGATAACCATTTTGTCTGCTTCTTTTCTTTGTATGTGTGTTCACTACGGGTATATTAGCCCATATTATATATTTTATAATTAAAACATTTATTGTGTTTTTCAATCAGATTATTTATAAAATCCATTGTAACACTGGCCTTACATTAATTGTAATGTTGTGTCATATTTCCCTTCAATTGTGCCCCTCTCATCCAATTCTAGTCATTCATACCGCTGGCTTAACATCTCCTATTACTTGTAATACTGGCGTCACATTTGTAATCCATTGTAGCACTGGCCTCACATCTCCTATCACTTGACTACTTGCCTCACATTTCCCATACGTTGTACCACTGGCCTAAAAATTCTTATCCATTGTACCACTGACCTCACATTTCTCATCCATGGTACTCCTGTCCTCACATCTTCTATCACTTGTACCACTGGCCTCACATCTCCTATAACTTGTACCACTAGCCTCACAACTCCTATCACTTGTACCACTGGCCTCACATCTCCTATCACTTGTACCATTGGCTTCACATCTCCTATCACTTGTACCACCGGCCTCACATCTCCTATCACTTGTACCACCGGCCTCACTTCTCCTATCACTTGTACCATTGGCCTCACATCTCCTATCACTTGTACCACTGGCCTCACATCTCCTATCACTTGTACCACCGGCCTCACATCTCCTATCACTTGTACCACTGGCCTCACATCTCCTATCATTTGTACCATTGGCCTCACATCTCCTATCACTTGTACCACCGGCCTCACATCTCCTATCACTTGTACCACTGGCCTCACATCTCCTATCACTTGTACCACCGGCCTCACATCTCCTATCACTTGTACCACTGGCCTCACATCTCCTATCACTTGTACCACCGGCCTCACATCTCCTATCACTTGTACCATCGGCCTCACATCTCCTATCACTTGTACCACTTGCCACACATCTCCTATCACTTGTACCACCGGCCTCACATCTCTTATCACTTGTACCACTTGCCACACATCTCCTATAACTTGTACCACTGGCCTCACATCTCCTATCACTTGTACCATTGGCCTCACATCTCCTATCACTTGTACCACCGGCCTCACATCTCCTATCACTTTTACCCTTGGCCTCACTTCTCCTATCACTTGTACCAATGGCCTCACATCTCCTATCACTTGTACCACTGTCCTCACATCTCCTATCACTTTTATCACTGGTCTTACATCTCCTATCACTTTTACCACCGGCCTCACAACTCCTATCACTTGTACCCCTGGCCTCACATCTCCTATCACTTGTACCACTGGCCTCACATCTCCTATCACTTGTACCACTGGCCTCACATCTCCTATCACTTGTACCACTGGCCTCACATCTCCTATCACTTGTACCACCGGCCTCACAACTCCTATCACTCGTACCATTGGCCTCACATCTCCTATCACTTGTACCCCTGGCCTCACATCTCCTATCACTTGTACCATTGGCCTCACATCTCCTATAACTTGTACCATTGGCCTCACATCTCCTATCACTTTTACCACTGGCCTCACAACTCCTATCACTTGTACCACTTGCCACACATCTCCTATCACTTGTACCACTGGCTTCACTTCTCCTATAACTTTTTTGGGGTCACGGGACCCTTTTCCAGGGATCGCCTAAGACCATCTGAAAACATATATCCTTACAGCTATGAAGTAGCAACGAAAATAATTGTGTGGCTGGGGGGTCGCCATGACACGAGAAACTGTATTAAAGGGTCACGGCACTAGAAAGTTTGAGAACAACTGATATAGAGCTTCATTTGTTCGACGTGGTAGGACTTGACATGACATCATATAGAGCTTCATTTGTTTGAAGTGGTAGGACTTGTCATAACATCATATAGAGCTTCATTTGTTTGACGTGGTAGGACTTGTCATGACATCATATAGAGCTTCATGTGTTTGACGTGGTAGGGCTTGTGCTGACATCATATAGAGCTTCATTTGTTTGACGTGGTAGGACTTGTCATGACATCATATAGAGCTTCATTTGTTTGACGTGCTTGGACTTGTCATGACATCATATTAAGCTTCATTTGTTTGACGTGGTAGGACTTGTCATGACATCATATAGAGCTTCATTTGTTTGACGTGGTAGGACTTGTCATAACATCATATAGAGCTTCATTTGTTTGACGTGCTTGGACTTGTCATGACATAATATTAAGCTTCATTTGTTTGAAGTGGTAGGACTTGTCATGACATCATATAGAGCTTCACTTGTACCACTGGCCTCACTTCTCCTATCACTTGTACCATTGGTCTCACATATCCGATCACTTGTACCACTGGCCTCACATCTCCTATCACTAGTACCACTGGCCTCACATCTCCTATCACTTGTACCACTGGCCTCACATCTCCTATCACTTGTACCACTGGCCTCACATCTCCTATCACTTGTACCACTGGCCTCACTTCTCCTATCACTTGTACCATTGGCCTCACATCTCATATCACTTGTACCACTGGCCTCACATCTCCTATCACTTGTACCAATGGCCTCACATCTCCTATCACTTGTACCATTGGCCTCACATCTCCTCTCAATTGTACCACCGGCCTCACATCTCCTATCACTTGTACCACTGGCCTCATATCTCCTATCACTTGTACCACTGGCCTCACTTCTCCTATCAATTTTTTGGGGTCGCGGGACCCTTTTCCAGGGGTCGCCTAAGACCATCTGAAAACATTTATCCTTACAGCTATGAAGTAGCAACGAAAATAATTGTGTGGCTGGGGGGTCGCCATGACACGAGAAACTGTAATAAAGGGTCACGGCACTAGAAAGTTTGAGAACCACTGATATAGAGCTTCATTTGTTCGACGTGGTAGGACTTGACATGACATCATATAGAGCTTCATTTGTTCGACGTGGTAGGACTTGACATGACATCATATAGAGCTTCATTTGTTCGACGTGGTAGGACTTGACATGACATCATATAGAGCTTCATTTGTTTGACGTGGTAGGGCTTGTGCTGACATCATATAGAGCTTCATTTGTTTGACGTGCTTGGACTTGTCATGACATCATATTAAGCTTCATTTGTTTGAAGTTGTAGGACTTGTCATGACATCATATAGATCTTCATTTGTTTGACGTGGTAGGACTTGTCATGACATCATATAGAGCTTCATTTGTTTGACGTGGTAGGACTTGTCATAACATCATATAGAGCTTCATTTGTTTGACGTGCTTGGACTTGTCATGACATCATATTAAGCTTCATTTGTTTGAAGTGGTAGGACTTGTCATGACATCATATAGAGCTTCATTTGTTTGACGTGGTAGGATTTGTCATGACATCATCTAGAGCTTCATTTGTTTGACATGGTAGGACTTGTCATGACATCATATAGAGCTTCATTTGTTTGACGTGGTAGGACTTGTCATGACATCATATAGAGCTTCATTTGTTTGACGTTGTAGGACTTGTCATGACATCATATATAGCTTTATTTGTTTGTGTGGTAGGACTTGTGCTGACATCATATAGAGCTTCATTTGTTTGTGTGGTAGGGCTTGTGCTGACATCATATAGAGCTTATATTTTGCACACGTCTCAGTCTCCAGTCCGTCTTAGTGAATTAAGACAGACAGACAGACAGACGGACAGACAGACAGACAGACAGACAGACGGACAAACAGAATGAATCTTAACAAACCGTAAGAAAAATCATAAGTCACTTTGCAATTCAAACATTTTACAATTTTATTATTTAAAAAAAAAAGAAAGAAAATATTTAATATTAAAAATTGTATACATTACGAGTGGTCATTATTTGAAGTAACACACGGGTTTTAGTAATAAATATAACACAGGTTTGGAAGTAGTAAACAAATGATAAACATTAGTTGCAGTTATAACATGAAAATAGTTCCGACATAAAGTAGCTAATTCTCAGGACATTCGGTCTATGCTTACGGCATAACATCTGAGTACCACCACCGTGTTATAGGGACTATTTTACGCCGTAGCCTTCTTGGACATGAGATAAAGATGAATAAGGGGAGTTGTGGCCTGGTGATAATGTAATACAGGAACATGGTGGGGGAAATGTGGCCTGGTTACATTGTAATAAAGGAAGCTGGTTTGGGGGGGGGGGACGGTGGCCTAGGGACAATGTAATAAAGGAACATGGAGGGGGAACTGTGGCCTGGTTACATTGTAATAAAGGAAGCTGGTTTGGGGGGGGGACTGTGGCCTAGGGACAATGTAATAAAGGAACATGGAGGGGGAACTGTGGCCTTGTGATAATGTAATAAAGGAGTATGGTAGGGAAACGGTGGCTTAGGGATAATGTAATAAAGGAATATTTTGGGGGAATTGTGAACTAGTGATAATGTAATAAAGGAACATGGTGGGGGAACTATGGCCTAGCGATAATGTATTAATGGAATCTGGTGGGGGAACTGTGGCCTTGGAACAATGTTATAAAGGAACATGGTGGGGGAACTGTGGCTTAGGGATAATTTAATAAAGGAATCTGGTTGGGGGGGGGGACTGTTGCCGAGGGACAATTTAATAAAGGAACATGGTAGGGAACTGTGGCCTAGTGATGATGTAATGAAGGAACATGGTGGGGAACTATGGCCTAGGGACAATTTATTAAAGGAATCTGGTGGGCAACTGTGGCCTAGTGATAATGAAAGGAAGAACAATGGCAATGTAACAAAGAAATTAGTAGCTTAGTTATTAATACATATTTCATAATTTTAGATCAATTTCCTTCTCAATACAACCGAGGATAAAATCCTTGCACGTATAGCTAAGCCTATATTTATCTGTCATAGTAAGATTTGTTATGACGTTTATTTTGGTAGGTTTATTATTGACTCATACGTTGTAGCAGCACGGACAAAAAAGGGGCGTGGGGGGGTTGTAAAGGACACAGCTTAGCACGCCCGTCACAGGTTTGAAGGATTTTATCACAGAACACCATTGTATCTTGAACATTTCTTTGGACAACTTCAAAATGCATTTGTGTACTTTGTAAAGAGTGCAAAATTTGAATGGTCGTCTACAAATGATTTGTGTAAAGTACATTTATTTCATTTCATGGCAGGTAATGTGTGTCTGACATTTTCAATATGTCATGTCACAACGCAGGGAATGTGTGTCTGACATTTCAATGTGTCATGTCACAATTGAGCTGCCGAGACATATACTAAAATTTAATTATGCATTTTAAATGAATCTGTTGGTTTTTTTACCTCTTTAACTTAACAACATGTAATTTTCTAACTCAAAGACACAAAACAACCCTATCCAATGGCGCTGAGTACGTTAAAACACAAAACAACCCTATCCAATGGCGCTGAGTACGTTAAAACACAAAACAACCCTATCCAATGGTGCTGAGTACGTTAAAACACAAAACAACCCTATCCAATGGCGCTGAGTACGTTAAAACACAAAACAACCCTATCCAATGGCGCTGAGTACGTTAAAACACAAAACAACCCTATCCAATGGCGCTGAGTACGTTAAAACACAAAACAACCCTATCCAATGGCGCTGAGTACGTTAAAACACAAAACAACCCTATCCAATGGCGCTGAGTACGTTAAAACACAAAACAACCCTATCCAATGGCGCTGAGTACGTTAAAACACAAAACAACCCTATCCAATGGTGCTGAGTACGTTAAAACACAAAACAACCCTATCCAATGGTGCTGAGTACGTTAAAACACAAAACAACCCTATCCAATGGTGCTGAGTACGTTAAAACACAAAACAACCCTATCCAATGGTGCTGAGTACGTTAAAACACAAAACAACCCTATCCAATGGTGCTGAGTACGTTAAAACACAAAACAACCCTATCCAATGGTGCTGAGTACGTTAAAACACAAAACAACCCTATCCAATGGTGCTGAGTACGTTAAAACACAAAACAACCCTATCCAATGGTGCTGAGTACGTTAAAACACAAAACAACCCTATCCAATGGTGCTGAGTACGTTAAAACACAAAACAACCCTATCCAATGGTGCTGAGTACGTTAAAACACAAAACAACCCTATCCAATGGTGCTGAGTACGTTAAAACACAAAACAACCCTATCCAATGGTGCTGAGTACGTTAAAACACAAAACAACCCTATCCAATGGTGCTGAGTACGTTAAAACACAAAACAACCCTATCCAATGGTGCTGAGTACGTTAAAACACAAAACAACCCTATCCAATGGTGCTGAGTACGTTAAAACACAAAACAACCCTATCCAATGGTGCTGAGTACGTTAAAACACAAAACAACCCTATCCAATGGTGCTGAGTACGTTAAAACACAAAACAACCCTATCCAATGGTGCTGAGTACGTTAAAACACAAAACAACCCTATCCAATGGTGCTGAGTACGTTAAAACACAAAACAACCCTATCCAATGGTGCTGAGTACGTTAAAACACAAAACAACCCTATCCAATGGCGCTGAGTACGTTAAAACACAAAACAACCCTATCCAATGGTGCTGAGTACGTTAAAACACAAAACAACCCTATCCAATGGTGCTGAGTACGTTAAAACACAAAACAACCCTATCCAATGGTGCTGAGTACGTTAAAACACAAAACAACCCTATCCAATGGCGCTGAGTACGTTAAAACACAAAACAACCCTATCCAATGGTGCTGAGTACGTTAAAACACAAAACAACCCTATCCAATGGCGCTGAGTACGTTAAAACACAAAACAACCCTATCCAATGGTGCTGAGTACGTTAAAACACAAAACAACCCTATCCAATGGTGCTGAATACGTTAAAACACAAAACAACCCTATCCAATGGTGCTGAGTACGTTAAAACACAAAACAACCCTATCCAATGGTGCTGAGTACGTTAAAACACAAAACAACCCTATCCAATGGCGCTGAGTACGTTAAAACACAAAACAACCCTATCCAATGGTGCTGAGTACGTTAAAACACAAAACAACCCTATCCAATGG